>JFGX01000022.1:0-167118 GCA_000729855.1 Epichloe aotearoae
TGTTGTTGTTGTTGTTGTTGTTGTTGTTGTTGTTGTTGTTGTTGTTGTTGTTGTTGTTGTTGTTGTTGTTGTTGTTGTTGTTGTTGTTGTTGTTGTTGTTGTTGTTGTTGTTGTTGTTGTTGTTGTTGTTGTCTGACGGCGGCAGGAAAGCGGGAGGTGGTGAATCGGGTGGCGCATCTGGGAATGACGTCGGTCGGGTTGTGGCATTGTGGCTTGCGACCAAGAAGGAAATTTTCCTCGCTCCCATCCAGTCCCAGTCCAAGTCGGCAAAAAGTGCCGCGAGCCGCAGCCGCACAAGAGCACCTGCAGGAAGACGGGGGTGCCGCCGCCGCGAACAAGGATTTGATGAAAAAGTCGAAGAGTCTGGTCTGGCCCCTGCTGCTGCTGCCGTGCAGTGCGTGCAGTGCCCGCCAAGAGCCAAGACCAGAAACCAGGCACGGGCACGAGCACGAGCACTTGGCGCTCTGAGCCGCGCTGCGCTGCGCTGCTGGGCCGATTGCTGACTGCAATGCATTTCATTCATTTCATTCATTTTGATGCCGTGCGTTGGTTGGCTCACTGATCAGAGGTTGTTCAGAGAATCAGAGATTGGACGAGATTGGACCAAGCGTCGTCGACTTGGTTCGGGTAGTGGTGTCACTGGGGTGTCACACGACACGAGACGGGCGGCCGGGTTTCCAGGTTGCCTGCCTCGCTTCGCTCCTTCCTCTCGGCCGTTGGAAAGCAAGATGAGACATGGTCGCGCGTCGAACCTCGTGCGGAGCGACTTTCGCCCCGCGTGCTTCGACCGCATTCCGCCCATTGCCCGGGTGATCTTGGGGTCTCAGTTTTCAATCGCCGTGTTGCAGTGCTTAATCGCATTGTTTCCCGTCTGCTCGCTCACGCGACCGAGTCAACTTCGGTCTTATCGTCTTTATTCCCTCACCAACCCGTGCAACCCGTGGTTTGCATGTTATCCACATCGAACCCACTCACACTGGACCAACTGCCACTGCCACTGCCAATGCCAATGCCAATGCCACTGCAACTGCAACTGCAACTGCAACTGCTTTTTTTTTTTTGTTTTTTTCCCTTCTCTCTCCAGCTGCGCCCCGCCCAACCATCGTTATCTCAGGTCCAATCTTCGTCGCTAACTGGGCCCTGTCAAGATCTGTGGGGATGCATCGGGCCATGGAGCCATGGAGCCATGGAAGCCTTCTGGAAAATCCAGAGACTGGCTCGTCCATGTTCCCTGCAGACGAGCCAACTTTGGATGCCGCCATGAGTCTAGTGGCAATTTGAGGCAATTGAGGCAATTGAGGCAATTGAGGCAATTGAGGCAATTGAGGCAATTGATACATACACTCACTTCTGGCTAATCGCATGACACATGGTAGCCCACAAGCCATCCTCCAAGATGGATTTCCTCCAGAATCCTCCCGCTGAGCAGCAATGATTGAGACAAGTATGCATCATGAGCTCATGATAGACTTCGGCCGTCTCTCTGGCACCTTGTAGATGGCGGCGCTAACTTATAAAGGGATGTTTGATGCGTCATGCTGTCAGTCTTTTTGGAAACCTGCAGCGGCAACTGCTTCGCAACTAAAGCCTACAAACTTGTTGGACGGCGGTATCTGAGATCGGCAAGCCGAGTGAGGCAACCCCAGCTCGACTCCGGAGTACAAAGTCCGCACGTATGTACATCCATCCCGCACCTGCGGATTACATGCGTGTCATTCGGACACGGTGTCTCCGCATCACTGCCCACTGCCTCCAGATGGGTCGTGGGTACATTTTTTTCCATGGTTTCATCCCTTTTTATCTTTGAACAGCTGGTGAGCAGTGAGGTAGATTTCCCCTCCCATCTCACGCCCAGCCCAAGTGTTTTCAGGCTCAGCGACTTGTCGCGAAATGCCGTACTTTTGCACTTTCTATGACAATGGCAAATCGTTCCGCTACCCACATGGGTCGACTAGAACAGCTCACAACGACAGCGTCAACAGCAGTTGTGCCGCATTGATACCTGCCATGAATATTGAAATGCTATTCAAGTTCTAACGCAGCAAAGTAGGGAAAGCCGAGGAATTGGTCTACACGACTCTAGGGTAGCTCACTGCACTACAGTTCACAGATTCAATTAGTCTGTCGCTTTGGGAAGGGGCGAGAAAGTGGTATATTCTAAAGGCTCACGAAAATCCAAGTCATTATCGCCTGTTTCTGACTAGTATGCATTCAATCCGGGACTTTCAGAGGCCCAGAGTTCGTTGCTCTCTCGCGAAATTTGGTATTCAATATTCATGCTGCACGTGATTGACCCTGGGATGCTTATCTTATCGTTCTTAAACTTTTCTTCCCCCCTCCCTCCCCCCTCTTCCATGGGAAGAATTTGCCCCACGCCCTAGACACAAGAAAGGCGTATCGATCAGACGGGTCGTTGTTCTCGATCTCGGCAAATTATCAAGGCCCTGCTAACATACCGACTTTGAACCGTCGCGACCGCACGGAAATCGCGTGATTCGTGTCCTCCTCCTCAAATGGCTACCCCGCCACCAACAGAGCCTGTCGATGGTGCCACCTCGCAAACCACCACCAGTACAGCCTACAAGCCGATCCACAGCCTCGTCCTTGATACGGGACCGTTGATCAAGAATGACCCTTCTGTCAGCGCACTTGTATCTCGAGCCGAAGTCTTGTATACCATCCCGTCTGTCATCTCCGAGATCAGAGACCCCGCTACCCGCACACGGGTCGAGACCACGCTACTACCATTTGTCACTGTTCGCGCACCAGGTCCCGCGAGTATCAAGTTCGTGACGGACTTCGCGAGGCGTACCGGCGACTTGGCTGTTCTGAGTCGGCCGGATATCGAGGTCATTGCATTGGGATATGAACTGGAGCTCGAGAGGAACAACGGCGACTGGAGATTGAGGAATACTCCGGCACAGAAGACCCTGAACGGAAGGGTGGCCGGCGATGAGGAGAGCAAGAGCACAGATGGCGGGACACCAACGGCCAACGAGAAGGAGGAAGAGCAGATACATGAAGCCCGTGAGCAAACAGCAACTGTTTTCGCCGAGGTTGACCCATCATGCGAGACACCAGCGTCGTTGGACAAAACAATGGACGATTTGAGCTTGGGCGCAGCAGATGTCGAAGAAACACCAACCATTGCTGCCTCTGCTGAGGGGGAAAGCAACGCACAAGAGACCCAAGAAGCTGAGCCAATTGAAAACGCCGCCGCAGCCGCAGCAGCGAACACCGCGACCTCGGACCCAGCCGTCGACGACGATTCAGACGAGGACGGCTGGATCACCCCGTCCAACCTCAAGAAACACCAAGCCCAAGATTCTCACACCAACACACCCTCCCGACCGATGCAGAAGACGCTCCAAGCTGCCATCCTCACATCCGATTACGCCATGCAAAACGTCGCACTACGCATCAACCTCAACCTCGTCACCCCGTCCTTCTCCCGCATAACTCACCTCAAGACCTGGCTTCTCCGCTGCCACGGCTGCTTCTCCACCACCAAGGACACGGAGAAGCAGTTTTGTCCCAAGTGCGGACAGCCAACGCTCACCCGAACAAGCTGCTCCACCGACTCGCATGGAAATTTCCAGATCCATCTGAAAAAGAACTTCCAGTGGAACAAGCGCGGCAACGTATACAGCGTGCCCAAGGCTGTCCATGGCAGCGCAAACGGTCGCCCACCAAAGGGCCAAGGTGGCAAGAACGGTTGGGGCCGCGAGCTGATCTTGGCGGAAGATCAAAAGGAGTTTACCAGGGCGGCCGACGAGCAGAGACGGCAGCGGAAGAAGGATCTCATGGACGACGACTACTTGCCGGCGATGCTGACGGGGAAGAGGTCTGGCCAAGCGGGCAAAATCCGCGTCGGAGCCGGCAAGAATGTGAATTCCAAGAGAAAGCACTAGAAATGAGGCTGCTGCGCGTCAGGACATGGCACTTGAAGCAGGACAAAAACGGTAAAAAGATGTAAAAGCATCAGGGGCGCAGAGCGCAAGTAAAAACATGGAACGAAATTTAGAAAATAAAATCATCTTCATTCAGCAGCCGCCCCCCAGCCAAGCCGTCAAATAACTCCACGGAATCCCAGCCATGTCCGTCTCCCAGTGCCCAGCTCATTTCCCAGACCCAATGTTCTGCTACGGCACGTTCAACTCTGCTCCTCTGTCCCCCAAAAGTCAGCACAGGTCACTCCCCCTAAGAAATGCCCAACTCACTCTGCTGCGTGAGAAGCAAGCCGAATCTCCTCTTCATCGTAACCCTCTGCCTGGACCACTTGTCGTCGGGCGAGAACCGCGCCGGGTGCGCCGACTTGGTGACTTGTCCGCGGGCCACCTTCCTGAGGGTGTAAAGGCGGGTGCCCGTGCTGTCGAGCGTGTACATGAGATGCATTTCTGATCGGGCGCGTTGTGGAAGTAGTTTCGGGGGAGTTTCGCAGATTCTGCACTTTCTCGGAATTTTCAACGCCAGGACAATGGACACGGACTGGAGAAGAAAAAAAAAATCGACGGGTTTGTCACGTGATTTTATCGATAAGGACTGACCACGGACCTTCCAAGGATCATCTGGCTTAGCGATGAAATGAAACTGGTGCTCTCCCAATTTCCATCACGCTCCTGTTGAAATTCCGTTTGTTTTTACTTCGTAGATTGCATGAATGATATAACTGCGTGATATGATTGATGTGTAAGCTACATCAGAAAGCAAGTGGATGCACTACTTCTACAATGTCCAGTGAGTGGATTGAGCTGGACCTAGTGGACTTGAATAAAAACCCAGACCCCAACCAGGCCAACAAATAATGACATGCTACGCAGAAAAGTGTCCTAAAAAAAAAAAGAGAGACTAAAAATAAAGGAGCAGCAGTGACGAATCATGCAACTTCGCCCACACGCGCAGCCTTGTCACCCAGCCAGTCCTCACGCTCGTAGAACCGGAAAACCAGATCGTAATCCTCGAAATCATGCACAATACGATCCACACGGCGGTACCCACGGACTGGGTCAACGAGACGCTGCATGGAGAGACTTTTGAATGCGCCATCACCCATGACGTAAGAGTTCGCGCTGCGGCCCTTAGCCTCGAATAGCGTAACACTGAACCGGCCGGGACGGAATATGTTCACCACCTGCTCGATGATTTCGGCAGTGGTACGACCCTTTTGACCCCCAGGGACATTCGTCTCAAACGAGGCAAAGGAGAAGCCCGGCTCGGGGGTGACATGGACCGTGAAGTAGTGCGTGGCACCTGGCTTCTCATCGGGGGACGATGGCGCAGCAGGAACCACGCCGTTGGCCGAGAATCCGCAGGGGCTGAACAGGTAGGCATCGACGCGGGCGTCAGGATAGACAGAGGTTGGGTAAACGTCGTTCAATCCACAGTGCTCGGAGATGACGGAACCAAGGGCGTGTCCTTCGGTTGTGAGCTCTTCTGTCACCTCGGCTTCAACACCGTTTAGTTCGGCATCATCGTCGCAGTGTCCAAACACATCCAGCTCCTTGGGGGTGCTGGAGAGACAGCCAAGGCTGTCCTGAGCCCTCTTGCGTGCGTTCTTGGCCTCAGCAGCAAGCTTGTCACTCGCGACCGCACTCGCGTGGGACAAGTAGAACTGCTTGGCGGTTTCCGGATCAAGATCGGTCATGAGAATCTCGAGTGTCTCGTCGTTCTGGCTGTACGCACCACCGGCCGAGCTTCCGCCATTGGACGAAACAGTTGTAGCAGGAGTGGGCTTACAATTGATCTCGGAATCTGGCGTGAGAGGTGGTGTCAGAGTCTGGTTGGGCGAAGTGATGTAGAGGTACCAGTGGTCTCCGTTCATCTTCCCCACCATGTAAGCACTGCCGCCACCCTCGAGAGTGTCATCCAGGTACTTGACCTCCTGCTTCCAGCTCCGGTGGGGTCCTTTCTGTTTGTCGGGGAACAAGAAGTTCTTGCGGCTGTAGAAGACGCGGTAGGGAGTCGCAGCCGCTCGAATATCGTCGACCGAGTCGGCATTGTGGAATGTGAAACCAGCGTGCACAGCAGCAATGTGGAGAAGTCGCTGAAGACCGAGCAGAAGAGTCGTGGTTCCACATGTCTTGAGAATGAGCTTGTGAGGAAACACGAACATGCTGGACTCAGAAAGGAGGTATGCGTCCACATCGTCAGACTCCAAAACGGAGAGAATCTTGCAATTAACCATGTCGAGCATGGCAACCCACGTGTCCGAAGCCACGCTCTTCAATCCATGGGGAGCGGCAGACGTGGGGAGAGCTTCTGCATCTGGCGCGAACCACACCTCCAGCAGCTTCTCGGGACCTTCAAAGGCGTTGGACGAGTCTAGGTCTGCCGCAACATCATGGTTGATTGTCAAATGTGGCGGAACCGAGGACGGAGAAAATGTATAGTTTTTCGGAACCGAGAGGTTGACCATAATGACAAAGACACCCTTCCGAGAGTGATTCGGCACGCTGAGAAGACGTGGCAAGAGGACCAGGACAGGAGTTTCAGGTCCTAATACAAACGCTGCCGAGTTGGATCAATGGATCCTGTGTATGGGTGTTCCCTTGCCCGCTAGGCAGAGTCCGTGGAGCACTAGCTGCCGCTCAAACAGACCTTGCGGTGCCTGTCTGAGAGAGTAGGCCCACAGAATGTGGTTTTTTCAATGATGCTGGCGGAGCCAGCAGCAGTCGGATGTATGGATAGAGTTGCTGACGTCTTTGAAGGGACGTTATGGAGGTCGAAAACGGAGGGCGTGAAGCAACAACTTCTGCGACGGAATGTTGGATGCTCGAAACGTAGTCCGATACCCGTGGGCAAGTACCGGAGCTAGTAGACAGGGATATCTGCTACTTTTGCAGAATTTTATTTCGAGGTAGCAGAATTTGTTTATATATATCTCAATCTGAAGACGGGGGGTGCTATCGAGGCCTATTACCGGATAGTGGTTAGTGCACAGACCAAACAGCGCGTGTGAGGACTTGGCAGAAGTTGCTTGTCTCGAGAGCTAGAGAGCTTACTTGGAAGGTCGAGAGAAGAGGAAACGCAGGAGGTCAGTTGAACGCATAGAATGCGGCGCCTTAAGTATTATGGGGCGAGAAGGGCCTTTCGTCTCGAGGACCGGGGTGGGTTCGCCGCGGAGAACTGCTGGGCAGTAGGTATCCGCAGACGAAACGTGCAAGTGTTTTCGGAGCCGGGTGTTAACCCATGAAGATTGTGGAGAACGCAAATCTCAAGGTTCGAGAGCAATCGGGACTGAAAGACGTCGCGGGAAGGTATGTATGTGGTCGTGGGAGGTTGGGTGCGCGAGGAGAGAAGGTGTCAGTCAATATGAGAGCGAGGTGGTGGTGGAGGGCACAGAATTTTTTTCCTCTGTATGTAATACGGCGCGTACGGACCCTCGTCGGTGTCGAGAAGTGGGCACAAGACCAGACTCTACCAATGACGTAGGGTTTGCCTTTGTTTCGGCACAACCGGTGAAGAAAAAAATAAAAATAAAAACCCCTCAAGAGAGAGGAAGAGAGAGACTGGTTTGATCCAATCAGCAATGGAGCAGGCCTTTCAATATTTAGGACCACAAATCCATCGGCACAGAATGCAGAAAAGGGTACGGATTAGTCCAGGCGTGAATTTTATTGTATTTTTGCCAACCTCGTGCGCCTTGTGGTTCCCGAAGCCAGACTGTTGGACTGACTTTGCCGGCGGGCCGTTTTCGCTCCTGGAAAGAAGAAGAACTCAAAGCAGCTAGCGTCGCATTTAGAAAGCGGTTGAGACATCAATTTGCCGTAATAAACGTTGGGTTACAATGGAGATCGGACAAGCCGAAGACTGCATGCTGAAATTCAATCGTCTCCCCCCCCCCCGGGGTTTAGTGTTTAGTTCTAATGGCATCAGTTTGATGTTTGAATGTTTCAGCCGCGCATCACCAAAAGAAAACAGGCTTGTGTGCCATGCGACCCACGAACGGCTGCTTCATGCAGCTCCTCCCATCCAAAATGCAGTAATAATACGCAGGGAGTGTGATGCGGCTGCCCAAATACTTTAACCGAGTGAGCGATGGATGTAACTCGTGCTTTTTGTGCGCATCGCGCAAAAGTTCAATGCCATCAGCAAGGCTCTCATCCTCGCTCAGTGTAGCAAGCAGCTGCCTGTTGTCCCCCTGCACAGCCCGTCTCTGGAAAAGAGTAGGAATGTCGACCTCTTCACCCTCCATCTTATACACGATTTTATGCAGAGCCTGGAAGAGTGTATAGCCTTGCGTGGAAAGCACACGCACTAGCCGAGAGAAATACCACATTATACATACCAGCTTTCCCCTAATAACTCCAAGCCAAGTTGAGGGCTTTGACATGAGCTCCCCATCCATATCCGAGTTTAGCGGGCTTTTGATTTATTGCCACATGGTGACGGAAAGGCAGATCTTTGCCGGTAAGCTTGATAGGCATGAGACGGGCCGAGAACGAGGCCAGTCATCACCCTATGCACCCGTCGCTCACGCTGTTTTATTTATTTTCATGGTCTGGATTGTACAATCGTCCTTGACAATGCGCTTGTTGGGTTGGGTACCTGGAGATCGATCGAATGCGCAAATGGAGAATCATTGTGGCACAGGAGATGGCAGATTCCGTCTTTATGTGACCTCATCTAGCGGTGGTGCATCCCAAGTCACATTATGGAGCGCGCACGAACCCAAGTGCTAGTGGAATGAAAGTTATTACGAGCTTCTGCTGCTTCAGCTTTGGTCGGATATAGCCGTTGAAAGATCGATCGTGATGCTCTTGAAAATGTGCGACAGTAGGCAATGCCGGTATTTGTCCACCAGACTGCCTGCGCTGTTGGGCAAGGCGCTGCTTTGATCGTTCTCGAGGCCCGTCGACGATACATCGTGCCCGTCGATCTGTGTTCCTGCCGGGTACCGAGGTCGTCTGCCTTCTTCCATCAACCGAATGAACTGTTCATCCATCGGCACAGATGCCAGAAACGGCACCCCAAACTCTTCTGCCATGCTTCGCCCCCCCCCGGAGCCGAATATGTCGGTGCACTCGGAACAATGTGGGCACACGTAGCCGCACATGTTCTCCACGACACCGAGCACCCGGATCCCTGTTTTGAAGCAAAAGTTGAGCTCTTTGCGCACATCGGCTGTGGCGACGGCCTGAGGAGTTGTGACGACAACAGCCCCGGCGACCTGGCTAGGCAGGGCCTCGCTCTGCAGCGCCTCGGCCAGGGAGATGTGTTCGTCGCTCGTTCCCGGCGGTGTATCGATGAGGAGAAAATCAGTGTCGTCCCAGAGCACGTCGCGGATGAACTGTCGGATCATGGCCGTCTTCTTGGGACCTCTCCAGACCACCGCGTCACCTCGGCTGGGCAGCAGAAAACCCAGGCTCATGGCGTGCAGGCTCCCCACTCCGCTACCGGCATCCTTTTCGTGAACAGGCACGGGGGCCCAGCCGCCAGGGACTTGCGTGACCTTTGCTTTCTCCATGGAGAGCATTCGCGGCATGGATGGCCCGGTCAGATCGACGTCGAGGATGCCTACCGAATGCCCGGCCTGTGATAGGGACAGTGCTAGTTGTGTCGTCACCGATGACTTGCCGACTCCGCCTTTGCCAGACAGCACCTGTCGATGCACTCACTCACTTAGCGGCGCTCCTTTGCAACAAGCTTGGGGTTGTGTTTCCTGGAACGTACCAGTATGATGTGCTTGACCTTGTCCAGACCCATATTTGTATCGACAAACGCCAAGTACCTAGGTACCTAGTTGAGAAGATGCAAATGGTACAACATGGCGAACTCGCGCAGGGAATGAAGATTTGTTGGATGCGTTTGTTGATTAAGAAGCAAGTTGCGGTGGGACCTGTGGGAGGTGGGGCCGATGGCTGGATCCACACCAAGCATGCAGATTATTAACGAATTTTTTCAACTTCCAATTCGTCAAGCACATTCATTGCTAGAAAACTTCGAGTGCCTCTTCATCTTCATTCCCAACGCACGCGACCGAGACCATACGACATCACTGCGTTCCGTCTCACGAAAAAAAAAACCCCCTCAGAAAAGATGAAACGACCAACGCAACAGCCATTCGATCTACCCAAACCCCGTGTAACCCAATATCAATCTCGCTTGTTTCGTAATCATTCGCATAGAAAGATTCTCTCAGAACGACATCGTCATCGTGAGCCGTTCTGCTCCGCATCGAAGCGAACGACACCTCGAGGAAAGGCAAACGTCGAACGGCCTCTTCCGTCGTAGCCGAGCAGTTCCCCCTGTGGCATGGGAGGGACGGGCTGCGTAAACTTTACAATCGGGCCGCCTTCCAACGTGAAGCCGATGAAGTCGGCCTGGATGTCACTGCACTTGTCGTCGTCTCCCGAGTTCTGAATAGTGTTTCTGAGATGGGGCGTGTTAGACAAACTCGATCCGTTTTCTAGAATGATTGGGAGCAGTATGTATGTACTTACGCTTGGCTTATTGGTGGTCCTTGCCCGTCCTCTGGGCCGGAGCCAGACGATCGCCTCAGGTTTCTTACCCGTTTTCGCGAGCAATCGTGGATCAAGTGCAGGAGTCCTGCGATGACAAGAACGGGAGTGCCTAGAGCAAGCGCCCAGGGTCTGCAAGTAATACGTTAGGCCGGGCCGTGTCCTTGGGAGGGGGGGGGAATTGGGAGACGGTGTATACGCACGGGTGCTTGCGGTTGCGAAGGGTATGCCCAAGAGCCAAGATGATGCCCATCATGGCAATCAATGATCCGACCTGGATCATGGTCCAGGTCGACCAGTACAGGGATATTAGATCCTCGCCATCGCAGAACTGCAGAGCCAGCAGCGCGTATGCCTCCATGATGACCACGGCTGTCGACACGGCGACGCACCCCAGGCACAGCAGGAGGTATGTTCTCAGCACCCTGGCTCTTTTGTGAGGGTCGTTACCAAGCCTTTCTATCGCATCTTGCCCCCTGTCATGTCACGACGTGGTTAGCTTTTCCAACGTCCAAACCGGGCGGGCAGAAAAAAACGAGACAGGGACCGGGACTGGAGAGATTTGCGGAGGGCATACTTTGTGTAAAGCCACGACCCGAAGAACAAGACGAGGAGGTTTGTGATGAACAGGGTCCAGTACAGGATCTTGAAGTGCCATCTGTCCAAATGAGATGCGAACTGGGCGTACTTGTAGCACAGTTGTGGATCGATCTTGTCGCTCACCATGGTAGTGGATTTTTATGTGCGTTGGACGTGAACAAGCTGTCGAGTTGGCAGAGTACGCCTCGGAGAAACCGTCAGCGTGAATCTCGAAGCTTTATTTGAACCCTGGGCATGAACCACCGAGACTCGCAGACTTTTTGTCAAAGGACAGGCAGTTTTTCTTCAGCGGCTATCAAGACGGGACAAACGGGACAAACGGGGCAGCCTCGCAGGTTGTTATACGTTTCCAGCGGTGGTGACGCGCAATCTTGCTACTACATGCAGTCGGGCACCGCAGATTTGCCAAGGCTGCTGGCCTGGCCTTGTCTCGAATCTCGGGGCCCGACAAGTGGGACATGAACGAGGGTGGAGGAGGAGGACAAAGGAGGACAAAGGAGCGTGGTTTTTACTTTGCTAGTGCCAGCGGCTCCCCGGATGCTTTCGGCGTCCCCAGCAAATGTTGCGCAGCCCTCGAGCCGCATAAGCCGCATACATGCTTGTTGTCAATCGTAATCCCCGTAATCCGTGCACTTGTTGTGCATACATGGATGGGCAAGTCAAGCCGAGCCGTCTACAACAGGGCGGGTACGGATTAGATGACTTCCTGCTTCCTGCTTCCTGCTTCTTGCTTCTGCCGGGGGTTTGTGTTTGTTTGCCCAAGCCAAAGAGGGATGATTAAAGTGCCGGCAGATCTCGCACTTGCCAGATCCGTGACGCCAGCATCCACAAGGAACAAGGAGATACGGCTCAGCCACTCAGCCACGCAGCCACCCCAAGACTTTAAACCCCCTATCTACGGAGTAGCGGACGAGCAGCCATCGACAACCCATCCAGTCGGAACAGCGACCAGCAATCAGCACCCGTCTTGGCCATGACCCTTTGCGCGTCATTGATGTGGAAAGGGGGCCACGTGAAGCAATGATTGAACATATCTCCGATGGGCCCTTTTCCAGTGCGACACCCCTCGGCCATTATGCTTAATTTTTAGTGTGCACCTCTGCTGAAACAAAGCACCGCCGTGCGCGCCGTGCGTCGTTGCTTGCCGCGGACCGGATCCATCCATCCCCCCTTCCTTTCCCGCCTTTTCCAAGAACAAGAAACCCTCGTGGACGAGACATGGGGCTGGTGGTCGCATGGATGCGACGCAAACGCTGTACAATGTCTATGTATGTATGTACGTTGCTCCGTAGCAGCTGGCAGCAACCATGCCTCACGTTTCTGACTTCTGAGACATTGTTTCGCGACTAAGCCCCCCGTGGCGGCGCCCGCGCCAAGACCGAGATAAGAAGTCAGCTTGATGTTTTCCCGCACAACATGACCCTCCCTCCTGGCCAATCATGGCAATGGCCGGATTCTTGGGCACGACCGAAGCCGTGTCACGGGCGACGGATGACCCCCTCGCTTCTCACGAGGATTCATCCTTCTTTTCTCCGAGACTCCGTGAGATAACGCCATGAGTACTCCGTACGGAGCATGTGCTACATACTACGTCTTCATGTGCATTGTAGGCCCGCAGGATCCGAACCGGGCATCAGGGTGTGTTTGTTGCACAGGCTTGAAGGCAAGGCGATGCCCCGGTTCAACACACAACAGCGGTCAGATCAGCAAGTGCTGCGGGGGACGTTGAGCTTCAAGGATTAGTTTAGGCTTAGATTTGGAGAATCCTTTGTCGATACGCGATGAGGCAGAAATCTGTCTCTTCCATCATGCGGCAACCTTCCCCCTCCCCCCTACATGGCAAGTTGGGCCGCTTCCATGTGAATGCTCATGTCCCATGTCTTCTTCATCCTCTTCATCACCATCCTCCGTCCAATCTGGGAACCCATCATCAAAAACATCCTGCAGGGTATCGACTCGGCCCGAAGCATCGAGCCTCTCGTCTCGCATCACCGTTGTCCACTTCTCCATCTCCTCATCCGTCAGCAGACACTCGTCCAATAACCTCTCCAGGTTCGCATGGTCTAGCTTCTCGCCGATGAAGACGAGTTCTTGTCGACGATCGCCCCACTCGCCGCCTTTCTTCATGTCATGCTGCACGAGCGAATCAACCTCGTCGTCGCCTGTCATGTATTCTTCTGGCGGCAGGGTGCAGAACCAGGGGCGCCCCCCCGTCATTGTGAGCATGGCTCCCGCCTGCGACCAGTCTCCTGCTCTGTGAGGTCGAGTGGCCAGGAAGTACTCACCCTTGGATCGGAAGAGACGCCTGAAGGTGGGATGAGCACGCTTGTTGGCGAGGATGACGTCGTTGGAGGGCATGACCATGTCATCGTCGACGTCCATGTTTGCGTCCTCACCCGTTTGCTTCAGTGGCTCCCCGTATAGAGATGGCGCACCGCTCCGTTCGGTTGATGCCCAAGTCTTATCCGAGTGCTCCGAAGAACTGTCACGTCCATCAGATCCTGAAGTGGATCCTGTGCTTGAGGGACCCTCTGAACCATCCATGTCGACATCCGTGTCTGAATGTGATTCTTCTCTGCCGTGTGTGTCTTGATCCACCTCGTTCTCATCATCCTCTTCATCATCATCTGACTGCTCCAGTTGAAGGATGAACTTGTCATGAAGCAAGGCAAACAATCTCCGGGGATCGAATGGTCTGTATCTGGTATATATGAAGCTTTGCACATTGTACTCCTCAGTCTCGGGTTTTGGCGTGAGCACGTTGCGGCCATTGACCTATTCACTCATGGCTGTCAGAAAACAAACAATCAACCATGCATGCACATGAACCGTGTTCTAGAACCCAACCCACCTCTCGGACAGTCATGGCATGCAGGTCCTGCAACCATCCATACCCGGACTGCGCAACGTCCAGTTTGAAAAGTCCAGTATTGACAATTCGGCAACGTCGATCTTACCACGACAGCATTCAATGATTCTGGCGCGGTGGTTGAGTTTCTTGACCAAACTCTTGACCTCCTCTCTCGTCTCTCCACTTGTCTGTGCAACTAGTCAGACCTGGAACCATGCGAAACACGGATTGGATGCTCACCATGTCGATTTTATTGAGGATAATCACATCAGCGAATTCAATTTGATCAACCATCAAGTCTGACACCGTTCGTTCATCTTCAGGGGTGACATCATCCCGACGAGACGACAGAAGATCGGCCGTGTCAAAGTCATTCAGCATTGTGAAAGAGTCAATGACAGTAACGGTGGTGTCGAGACGCGCAAACTTTCCAAGCCCCCCCGCTGCTTTTCTGAGATGATTGTCAGTTCCCGGCTAGCATATTTGCCATTCCAATACAGAGGGTACGAACAGCTGTTTGAGAATCTTGACAGTGGTCTCGTCCAATGGCATTGCCGTTTCAATGTCTGCCAGCTCGCCCATCTGCTCTGCCAAACGAGCGTCAAATGTTTCGGCGACCTGCTCGGGTTCACTGATACCGCTGCTCTCAATGATGATGTAGTCAAACTCCTCTAGTTGAGAAATGCGCACGAGCTCCTCCAGGAGGTCACCCCGCAGCGTGCAGCAGATGCAGCCATTTTGCAAGGCAATGACCTTCTCCTTTGTCTTGGTCAAGCTGTGAGTTTTCTTGATCAGGGCGGCGTCAACATTGATGCTGCAAACATTTTGTAAGCAGAAGCTCTCATGGTGTGTATGCGAGTGCAAAAGACCCACGCTCCAATATCGTTAACAACGATGGCTATTTTCAATCCGTGATCAGAGCGAAGAATGTGCTGCAAGAGAGTCGTTTTGCCTGCCCCCTAATGTTTCTTGGTCAGAAAGATGATCTCCCGTCTTTGAAACCGCGTCAAGTAAACATTGCTTACCAGGAATCCAGACAAGAGAGTCACCGGAAGTGATCTTTTAGGAACGCTAAGCTTGACAGATTTCTTGGACTTCTTGTTTGCCGAGGAGCCCATGTTGAATGTCAGGAACCTGATTTTGGCAATGACGGGAGAGATTTACTTTTGAGTTTTGGGAAAACTGTCTTGACAAGCTGAGAAACACTTTTAAATAGTGCATACGTTCTTGCCCCGTCCCACGACCGTAGTAGGGCTCAAACCTATGCGAGCGTCGGTGTCATACCTCCATGACCTCCCATGACCTCTTTGATACATCGAGATACTTCCCCGGATAGGGTCATCAAGGTTGGAACCAAAGGCCATCAAGGTCATGTCGCGAATTGATCATGACATCCGGAGCGCCTTGATTGGTCAACCGTCGGGCAAGGGTCTGTATTGCGTCGCACGTCGAGAGACATGAATGGGAATAATGCTGTGCCCGCCAGCAATTGGATCCATTTGAGAGGCATGAGCAGGAACAGCGAGGCACTTGAGGGATGGCTGGCGGTGGTGCGGCCGCGAGGATGGTCGGACAAGCCACCAGAGCCTTTGACGGCAAAGTGAAGTGGCCCGTTGAAAACGATCGGTTCATGTTGGATGAAATGGGCATATAAACCATATAAACCAGAACCAACGTAGCACGGAGTAGGAAGAGTCGCCAGGCCTGCTCTTGCGACGGGACTGAGGCTCCTCACCTTCAGCCCCACCCACACCCACTCATTGGCTGGGTCTGTCTGCTGGCCGCGTTGTCGTCGTTCCACCTGATTAATGGATTAATGCCTCTCTTCCTTCCAGATTGGATGTTTTCCTCGCAGCATCAATCAGCATCCATCATCAACAACCAGTTGAACGCGACAAAGCCGCAGGCACTGCCCTCACAAGACCCAAGTCTGCCACATCAACGCCTCGCTTCGAAAATATGGAACAGTTTCTAGTCCAAGCACAACATTCGGGAACAATCGGCCATGCCCACAGTTTCTTGTTCCCAGCAAATGCGGTACAGTTGGCCCGGGAAGTACGTCTCGCGGTAACAGTCGTCGCTATCGCCTGGGTCACAGTCAAAGTCCTTGATGCATGGAAAAGGAAACCGGCTGGGAGACAATAAGAGAACCTACCCTCCCCTTACCCACATAAAGACTCATGTCAATCCATCTATTGAGCCTTTCGTGCTCTTCTTGTCTCACATTGATTACCCATCGAAAAGAAGTCCCGATTCCGGAAAATAAAAAGGATCAAAGACTCCGATCTAATGACTATGCAGCGTCATGGAACATAAATACATCTAGGGAGTAGCTCAATACGACGACTCAAACACTTCTATCCTACAATGTCTCTTTCCGGCGCCCCAGCAAAATCCAAGTACGAAATTGTACGACGAACACCCCACGCGCCCCAGGTTACCAAATAATTAGAGAGGATGTTACTCTGCCTCAGCAATGACCCGGTTCACTTCCTCGAATACCGCTGGGTATATGTCATCGCAGGCGTTGCGACCCATCCAACAATCCAGATGTCCATACCCTCGAAACACCTGTCTGCGATATTGCAGACCTCCGCCCGGCTTTCCGGCGGAAAGTCCAAATGTGCGGGTCAAGATATCGTACGACTTCTCCGTTGAAGCAGCTGAAAGGACGCTGCTTTCGGCACCCGAGAAGAAGAAGAAGGGGATTCCTCGTAAACGACTAATGTTGCTGGGTGTGGTCAGGTCCTCATAGTCGGGCGCATTGTTCGTGATAGCCCCGTCCATCCTCATGAGTAGATGCATAAGGGTCATGCCGGCCCCGTTGAAAAACTTGTCAATGTGACGGTGCGTCGGCTCGTTGAGGTTGTCGTGGCCCCAGCAACGACCAAAGAGGAATGTCGTACGATGACAAGAAGCGCTTCTGCACCTCTCCCCCTCTCGCTCGGGATACATTCGCAGTATCTCGTCGATGAGACGTTGAATATAGCTACCAGTTGGGGATGGCCTGCAGTCGAACCACTCTCCTGCCACACTTCTGTACAGCTTATCCAGTGGTATCGGCGACGATTTCTTGATGGAGTTACTCCTGCTCCATATGGGATTCATAAACACTTGGCTGCATGTAATACCGAGGATCCATTCCGAGGGGATGGTCCCGTCTAGAAGACCACTGGCGAAAGCAACGGATCCCATGCAATGCGCGATAGTGTAGAGCTTCTTGGTGGACCAGTTCTTTCTTATGTGTTCGATACAAGCCTTAATATCGAGTCGTGCGTCGTAAGTCGTCCATTTCCCCGTCTGACTCGCTTCCACCATACCGATTCGATGGACCGAGACGAATACGCGGTACCCTGCCCTGGTAAAGTAGTTCACCGCGTTGACAGGCACCGTTGGCAGGGCGTAAATCTGATGATCAACTCCTGCACCGGGGATCATGAATAGATTCTCGATTCGCGCCGAGGCACTGCCGCTGCCGGCGTCTGGGGCTTGTGGCTCCCAAACATGCAGTATCGTTTTCACCCCATCGCTTGCAACAATCTCAATGGTCCTCGACGGCAACGTTGGATTCATGAATTCAATTGGTTTCATCGGCGTCGGGTATTGCAGACGCAGGAGAGGCAAGAAAAAGTACGAAGAAGAGTTGCGCATGAAGAAAAGGAAGAACTTGCCAAGATTGGCCTTCTTCTCAAGAAAGCTCCCCCCGCTGGCTTTCAGACTGCGTAGCTCTTTGCCGAAATCTTTGAGCTTCATGTGGAGGACCCCCTTCGCGACGACCGGCCGGCTAGGGCTGTTGGGATCGGTCAAGGTAATGTACAGTGTAGTCAACGCGCGCCACAACTTCTTCGGGTTACCTGATACTGACGAGTTCACAGATTTGTAGCCGTGGAAGTGAAGAACGCGACCGTTGATGCCGGTCATATCGAAGTTGTACACCAACTTGCTTGTACCGCTCACCGAGACGTCCTGCTGAAAAATGGCCAGGCGGCCTCTCTGAACCGTGAAAGGTGATCCCGTGATTGCTGGGCACACAAAGGTACCTGTCAAGGAACCTTCGACCTGGGTTTCTTGCCTTCCCTCGCCACCATCGCGAGATTCTCCATGAACAACGGCGTTGAGAAGAAACTGGGCGACCTGGCTCTTGTCCCGTCCAGCTCCGTAAGCTATATCAAAACTGCCTTCCCGTTCACTCCCGGTCTCCGCAAAATCGTCCACGAAGCCAGTCATGCACTCAGTGAAGGATACCAGCGAATGCCCACGCGCGACATCTGTACCACCCGCCGCCTTGTTGGGCCTCCTATCGATCGAATTGGCTGTTTCTCTGCGAGAGCTCAAAGTTTCGTCTGGCTCTCCCGAAGCAACTGGCTCTTCCGAAGCAACTGGCTCTTCCGAAGCAACTGGCTCTTCCGAAGCAACTGGCTCTCCCGAAGCAACTGGCTCTCCTGAAGCAACATTTCTCGCACGTGTTGGTAAGCCGAACAGGTCCAGAGTCCCGTTGCTGTCTTGAGAGATGGTGAGACCTTGTGATTTTGCATATTCGTCGACTGCTCTTTCTGCCAACGCAGATATCGTCGCCATCGGGTTGACACCCAAGGCAGCAGGCACGACGGCGCCGTCAACGACAATAAGGCCGGAATGGGTTTCTGAAGCTGTTCTCCCTGTGAAGACCTGCCCCAAATGATTTGTGACGCCATTGAGAGCAGTGTTATCTCGTGACATCCGCGCTCCGCTAAGTACAAGAATTAGCTGACTGCTAGTTTCTGATTCTCTTGTTTTGAGACTTACCCAAGGGGATGAACAGTTGTTTCGTGGTTGCCCGTCATCGCGAGGCCTGGGTTACTGATGAGCGTTCCACCGACTCCGTGAATCGCCTCGCGGAGCAAAGAGTGCACAGCCTCCTCACGAGCGGCACCGCCCCCAGCTCGGAATTTCAGCTGTGGGATGTCATTCTCCAGCCACATTGTTCCCTGACCACCTTGAGGGCTTGTTAGAACCTTGTTGACAGTTTGCAAAAGCGACCCAAGGTTGATGTATGCTTACTGTCATGAGACATGATGAAGACCTGCGTCTTTTGAATGGAGCCACATTTCGTATACGGGCCTAATAATCGACTCTTCCATGCCGCACCCTTCTTTTTCAAGCGACGTATAAGACTTGTCTTGGCGCCACGAGCACGAGGCTGGAGGTCAATGATGGTTTGCAGTATTCTGGATAAGGCATGCGGTACTGCTCCATCTTATATCACAAAGCCGTGGAGAGGGTGGTCAGTCGCCTCTCGCATGTCTATGATGCCGTTTATTGTTGGACCAACTGGGTTGCCAGCCTTCTGCACCGCGCTACCGATTGCATTGACTTCCTCGTTACAATTGTAACTGTGATCACTTGTCAGCTGCGCGGTTCAATTTCGAGAATGCGGACTTTTCAACAATTACCCAAAAGCCAACATGTCGCCATTCCCACTCATCCCGCGACCCACGTCGTCACTGATGTCAAGCCCCATAGATTTGCTTCGAAGGAGAATCTCAGTTGTGCCAAGGGACCCCGCTCCGAGGAAAACGGCACTTTTAGCGTGGACATGAAGTAAATCGTTACGCTTCCCGTTCTGGAACTTGTCGCGACCGGGTTCATGCCAAATGAAGTAGATGTTGTAGCCGCCACGTCCATCTGTTGCTTCCTCGATATATCGCACCTCGCACTGACAGAATATATCTGCTCCCCAGTTCCAAGCATCAGCCACGTACGTGACGAGCGTTGTTGTCTTGGACCCATCATTGAGACCTGTTGAATCTTGTCCGGAAAGTGTCGAGGGTGACATTCCGACGCCGCAACTGTTTGGACCTTTGCGGAAGCGAGTAGTCTGAGGACAGTTGTAGTAGCGCTGTTCCAGACCGAGATTCTTGGCTTGGCGCTTCAAGAGGTCCAACTTCTTCAACTTGGGCCAACTTTCGGGGTACGACTGAGGCTCAAGCACATCTCTGGCCCTTTGATAGTCTGTCACAAAGAATATGTGAGTAAATGAAACCAGCTACTGGAAGGCGCGGGGATCATCTCCATCATCAGATGTTGATAATTACTTGGATACTCTGAAACAAACTTACATTCAGTCAGGGCTTCTGGGTTGTCCCGAATCTCAGGTGGCCAGACGTCCAATGACAATGTGCCGGCATCTGCCTCAAGAAACACGTTGGCGTTGATGAGGCTCGTTCCCCCGAGACCTGGAACTGATGGTCAAACTGGTGAAGAAAAAGAAAAAACAAGGCATCCATCTACACCATGCCACAAGTGGGAGGGAGATTTAGCTTACCATTGCCGACAACAGCACTTTGGCCATCCCCCACGATGAGATGATACATCCCCGACGTGTTACCGAATTGGATTTGCCTGTCTTTATGAAATGCCCTGCTGCGGTTCCCCGAGATGTTCAACTCCTTGGCAGTTTGCGTCAGTGTCTCGGGATATTCTCCGGGCCATCTCTCCTTGCCTCTTTCCAGGAGACACACGGACTGGCCAGCTCGAGCCATGCGCGACGCGGCAATACCTCCGCCATATCCCGAACCGATGACCACACAGTCATAAGAGGCTTGAGCAAGGTGGAGGGGCTTGGAAATCCGAGGGTATTTCGTTGGTCGGGTACGCTTCTTGCGCTCCGAGTCACCGCAGGTATCCATGGAAAGGAAAGGAAAGGCTCGCGGTACGGTCGTCGCACCACTTGTCGTACACAAAGCAGAGTGATGATTGAATGTTGAATGGATAAGAGAAGAAGAAGAAGTGAATTAATAGAGCTTGAAGAAACCCCAAGGAAAAACAGAGGTTCTCGTCCAACGTGTATTTATGCATATTGTCGCCAGCTGGTCCCTTGAGATCCCTTGAGATCCCTTGAGGTCCCTTTGAGGTCCCTTTGAGGTCCCTTGAGGTCCCTTGAATCGCAACATTCAATACCAAGCTTTCGGCTATTCCGCTCGCGGCGCCGTCGACGCCACTGCCGGTTACAGAAATAGTGCACTCATCAGAGTCAGCCGTCATGCCATTGTTTTAAAAAGGAAACCATGACAAGCCACCCGCGACTCATCTGATGCCGTTTAGCGCCGTGACCTAGTGCCGGCTGTTGGCTCACTAGTCAGACACAGAGAGACTTGAACAACAGTATTACGGAAAGAGGATCATGCACGGCGAATTACACCAGCATTACACCAGTATTACACCAGCATGACCCATCCCACCGTGAGTCGAACGGAAAGTATTTTCCCATCTCAGAGAGCCACGGAGCTGAATCGGGAGGGAACAAGTGGACACGGGTGTGGCAGCTCCGGAGAGGGCCTCGACGCCTCAACCGCTTCGGCTGGATTGGCGCGGTGGATATCGCCCCCAACCCGTCCCTATGTAGCCTTTATCTTACATGTAATATGTAAGCTGTTACATGATACAATTTCCGGCCATCGCGTCCTTGTGTGTGTGTGTGTGTGTCAGTGTCAGCTCGTTCATGTATTGTGATGACTCGGTGTGATGGCAGCTCTGCCGAGTCCGAAGCTCTGAGGAGCCCTTGCGGCCGGCCAACTTTATCCGGAGGAGACAAAGAGTCTCTCTCTCTCTCTCTTTTTTTTTTTCCTTCCAATTTTTGTTTTTCAAGACTTTCGTGCTCCGTGATTTCCGGTCCAATGACTATTACAGTGGTAATCCGTAATCTGTGTTGCCTGCCCATATCGGCCAGTGGCCTGCATTTAAGATGGGAAGGCAGCAGGCGGGATGTACGGCTGAGGCTGATTTGCATCCTGCGTCCATCTCATGCATTGCGCCCACCCCCGTACTCGGCAGGAATGGCGTTTGATTATCTCCTTCTTTGGGCTGCTGGCGAAGGGCTCTTCATACACCTTGTGGAGTCACGTCAACTAGGGTCTGTATCCAATCGGGTGAAAGTGCATTAGAAGTACATAGATCTATGTGTAAATTAGGCTGTAATAGTTGTACCAGTGATTTTCCGCTATACACGTTACTACATCGCGCTTATCGATTATTTTAGACAGGGAACGCGTACCTACGCGGTCTCTTGCCGGGTGCATTGCCGGATGCAACGTCGATTTCCACTACGGCTAGGACCCGATATTGGCAGATTCAGATGCCAACACGGAGTATTGATTCGTCATTTTTTTTTTTTTTTGCAGATCCCAACGTCAGTGACGAATCTGCTGTGATGGGAATTCCCCTTGCACGCGCACTCGGACCAATTAAAAATTTTGCCGGTGGTTAAAAACAGAATCTTAGACGGAGAAGGAGAGAGCCCTTCCGGTCAAAAGCATTCCCAAGTCCAGAGGGCGGGTGGTGGAGGATCTTTTTTGCCCGGCTTGAACTCATCTTTTCTTGTTGCCAACTCTCAACTCTCTCTCTCTCCATTTTCAAACCTCAATGAACCAGATGGCGCCATGTCTCAATTTTTTATGGGCACGCCTGCAGCCATGGCCATCTCTTCAGCAAGGGCCGGCGCGATTCGAACGAGTCGTATATTTCGGACGGAAGGCGAGAACTAGTCAAGAATTCGAGCCTTCCCTGTGCACTACATACAGCAAGAACGTATGGGGGGCACTGGTCTATTAACTATGTGGTTCGAGTGTGTTGTGCGCGAGTCGCTGTCTGATAGTCAGTGGCTCGCTAGTGTCACGTGTGGACCTAGCCCTAGGGCGCGGTCAGACACGCCCACTTTATCATGGAGACAAGGATTTCTTTGCGCGACAGCCCGAAACCTCCAAGTTTGGTGCGATTGCGATCCTTTGTTGATGGGTCGTCTGCGTCTCGAAGAATGCTTCACTGTTCCGTTCGACCGCCGACCGCAGATCGCGCCCAAAATACCGACACCAGGAACTATCTTGCGCAGTGCACTATCCACGGCGGACATCAAACCAGCCTTTTCAGTCTGTTGGTGTCTATTCGAAGAGAATGTGTGAGAAGCCATCATACCATTTTCAAACATCGGGCCAGAGTAGCGAATATCCCCATTTCTGCGGGACCGGACCGGCGCAAACAAAGTGGGACTAGATCGCATTGAAGTGTTCAGAAGAAGACACTTTTCCGCCAATCTATATGGCTCAGTCGCCTCGCTTTTTTCCCAGACCTTCTCGTAGCAATCGTCTCGAGTACCGTCCCCTGTTCTTCCCAACGTAGCCCAGAGGACACCAATTCCTCTTGACCATGCATGTCCACGGACTGCTGCAGCTACCTGTAACCAGCATGCGTCGTTTTTAGAAATTGGGACACTCAGCAGTCAACTTTTGTCATCTCGAACGATGACATTCCAATCGCCTGGCATGAATGCCTGACCCATCGTACCCCCTTGGAACAATTCAAACCTGCAATTGTTCATAATCGCCGCGGCTCCGATGGCGATGTCTCTGAAGCTGCCGAGCTCAAGCGCGGCGTTTTTCTGGCAGAGTTGGTCAGCCGTGGTCATGTCATCTTCTTCCAGGCTGACTCGCAGATGCTTACATCGTTGCACCACCAGATAGCACTGTAGTACGGACAGCTGACCCTTCCGCAGGGTCCTGGGCCCGGTTTACTCCTCGGCTTGTCCGGAACATGGGACAGATGATAAATGCCCCGATGGATCCTTCCGACGCTCGCCGGAGCCCAGTCATACCCCGGACTCCCGCAAAGAACTTCGGGTGCTCGAGTGCTAGGGTCTTCGATCATGTTAACTACTTACATCGATGAAATCGTGACGCTTTGAATCGCCAACAGCCCTACCTGGGAAGACAAAGCGCCGATGAAAAAAGAAGAGCCTTGACGAATGCCATGATGAGTTGCCGATACGTATTGAAGCATGAATGAGTTCCAGAGCCAAAGCCATTGTTAGTCGGTCGTGGCCATTATTAAATACCTGTACAGAAGTTAGAACACTCTCTTTCAGTCGACAAGATTTTATTTTTTTTGGCACACTCATAGAAAACTTGTCGCATTTGATAACCTCACAATACATTCGATGCCGTTGGTGGGTCGGCGATACGCTACAGCCAGACACTGGCCATGATGCCGAGTCTTGACACGGATGTGTGGAACACGGAGCAACGTGAGGTATTTATTTCATTTAACCCAGAAAAAAACTTCGATTGGGTCTCATTGGGATCGTACGCCGCTCTCGACAATAAGCCGTGCTTGCGGTTGGCATGGGCATTGTCCCTATTCTGCACGGCATCAAAACTTCAAAGAGCAGATTTTTCAGTCCATCGGGCAAAGAATTCTGTTAGGGGAAAAGCGACAACCAAAAAGGCACGATGCTGGCCCGCACACGGAGGTAGCTGAGGCGTCTGCGCACGTCAAAAAGGGTTATAATCTTGACAGCAGCGATCTTTGCGATGCTAAATTTACCGCTATGGAATGAAGCTGAATCAGATTAAATGGTTGGATAGGCTAGGAGAATACGGAGTAACATCAAGTTGATCAATTCAATCATTGATAACTAGCCATATCTAGCTAAGAATCACGTGACTATGGGATCCAGTGGTCACGTGAATAGGGATCCGACACATCCGGATTTGACGATTCTAACAATTCACGAAGCGAATTGAACGAAGACCTAGAAGCTAGAGAGCAGCTAGCGAATCCGCAGCCATCACACAAGCAGCAGCGGCCATGTGTGAGTTTCGGGATCACTCCTTCTCACCATCCAGCTCAGCGTGGGGGTTGAACTGAGTCTCGTGCTGCAGCAAGTGAGAAGACAAAGCCGAGTACTCGGGGTTCTCGCCCTCGATCCAGTCCAAAATGGCCTTGGTGTCTGCCTCGGAGACGGCATAGTTGATCTTGAAGAAGCGCTTGTCGTCAAGGGTCACGAGATCAGGCTCGACCGACTCCTTGCACTCGGAGTCGTCGTGCAGCTCCTGGCCGTTTGCAGCCGCCTCGGCCTCGCGCTTCTCCACCCCCACGAGCTCCTCGCCGGAGATGCCTCTCTCGGCCATTCGATTCGTTCGGCAGAGACGGCACCAGGTGTGGCCGCGGAGGTTCGCACCGCCGATGCAGCGGTTATTGTTTGTCGACGATGCGGCGCGACCACAGAAGTTTGCGCCGTTCTGATTCCAGACCGTGTGGAAGTCGGTGCTGGTGCAGCCTACGCAGTTGCCCGAGGAGAAGACGCGGGTCCTGGACTGGCAGCAGACTCCAGGATTGATGTTGCTGCAGAGAAGCTTGGCGCCGAAGCACCGAGGGCGAGTGAACTGCTGCAGAGTCACGGCCGACACAGACACGACGGTCGTGGCAAGGGCCAAGATGTTGGAGAAACGCATGATTCGAAGGAGATTTTTGAAAAGAGGAAGCTGATGGTTTCGAAAATTTGAATTTGAGAAGATGTGCTTGAATTTGTGCTTGAATTTCGTGCTTTGGTTGGGTCCTTCTGTAGGGATCCGTGGACGCCTTTATATAGTTTTCTACACGTAACTATCTATGCTCAGCCGGACTGATGATATGCCCGTGTACGGTGTTATCAGTTACAGCTGCTTGTATTCAAGTGTACATCTGCTTCTCAATCGGATCAGAAGCACGATATCAAACTGAACCTTGAGCACCAGCAGCGGCAGTTGGACAACATGGCCAGCCTGCCTGGGCTATCAAACTGTCGTAGTATCTACGGAATTATGTAAAGTGCATCGGCCGATTCCACGTCAAGCAAAGCGCGCTGTCTTTCCAACGTAATCTCTGGTAGAACAGCCAATCAAAAGTATACCTCCGCACCGCATGTATTATCATGAACTTGATTATTCCATTTTCGAGACTGACATGCATGTAGTAATATTAGCTCTCAGGAAACCATTCGGCGAAGATCCGAGTCTCCTACACTAAGGCCTTAACCTTCAAGTCACTTCAACCTCGGTGAAACTCGTTCATCACGAGGTGCTTCCATATTCCTGAACTGCTTGGTCTGCATCTCGTCTTCCCCGCGTTGCACCAGTCTCACGCACTGCATGTGGTTGGGAGCCTGAGCTTACCCCCCTCGGCGAGAATCCGGGAGCATGCTGCATATATATGCCTTGTGACATAGGGAGACCATACATACTCTGTATTGTGGAGTAAAACAGTCTGATCTCTTGCCCCACCCCGGCTCGCGCCGGCAAGTTGAGCTTCCTATCAATCAAATACCTTGCAACATATTCCTTCACCAAAACTCCCTCTTCGCAACTAAACGAGACCTGCATCGCCCGCCGATTCCGAAAAAAAAAATGAACGAGTCCCTAGATGCTGCTTACACGACGTTCGATGACCCCTCGTCGCTCGCGGACGCAATCTCACGGGGCGGTGCGCAAGACTCATCATCCGCCCTGCCTACCTGCCTCCGCGTTTGTATCCTTCGACCTCTGGACGCGAAGAAGCTCACCGAGACTGAACTAAATGGAGGAATCGATGGGCCCGACTCTCGGAGTCTAGAGCCCCTGGTTGAGGAATGGCGCGACGCATTCCGCCTGATCCCACACGGGCACCGCATTTCCCATCTTCAGTTTGACATGAGCTCGTCGCATGACATGGAGCAGCGTCATATTGTTCGGCTTATACAACAAGTGAGCACCGTCTTGAACATAAAGGCTGCGCCGAGGGAGGTGCATTTTTCCGTCACTGGGTGCTCGGAGACAGGCCGGAAGCACCTCGAAACCGGTCTACCGACTCATCGGAAGACAGCTTAGGCGTGTCATGCGGCTTCGACTTGGGGGTTCGTCTAGGGCTAGTTAAGATGAGGGAGGGCGTAGACGGTCTCGAGGCTGGGATCGATGGCAATATTCTAGCCTCGTCGACGAGTATGTGTTGCCAAGCAAGCTATTTGACCTTGGTCGAAAAGCTCTAGGGTAGCGATTAAATCCACCGTTAACTTGACCTTTATATTGGTTTTTATAATTTTTTGGGGGTCATTGGTTGTGGCCCATGCATCTACTTTATAAGTGACATGATAATTACTGGCGATACCTAGCCAGTTCAACAATTAACATACTGATGATTCAGACCGCAGTAATTGATAAATCCTGTAATTCCTAAGAACAAGCTTCAAGGACTTGACATTTATATTAATGGACTTAATTCCGGAGAGATTAGGTACTACCTAGCCCCGCAAGGTTTCCCAGCAGGCTTAGGGTCAGTCGGAGAGTTTCAGTCATGGTTTTGAAGGGCAAGTAGGTGTTTGTCCACACCCACAGCCTCGGTACAGCAGAATGAGACTTGTCGCCATCCGGTTGCAATGTGACATCAATGTGTTGGACTGTGTTCAAGACGCCTTCCCAGCCGAAGTGGACCTCCGTGTACGCCAGCTGCAAGTAATGCTTGAGACACATGATTGTTTGTGTCCATTGTGCTAGATGTCGTTCCTTGCTGTCTTTGCGAGCATGAAAAAAATGTGACTAGTTCAACATTTATAGGTTCAACGATAGAGAATATTTATACTTGATTGGAGAAACGTTAGCGTGCAAGGCAAAAAGATTTGTCCCCGGTACACCAGCTTGTAAAGGGGTTCCGGGGAGAGGAGGATATGTGCATGTGCGAGACATGGTGGCCGTACTAGATCAGAGAAACCATCGAGTTCTTTTCCCGGTCAGAGCAACTCGTTCCTCCATCGCGCTACTCTACCATGGAAACAGTCACTTTCGAGATCCTTACCTGAGTAACACGAACAAACATTCCCCACGCTAGCCTGGGATCAACCCCCCCCACCCCCCCCTGAGACAAGTGTCGTCGGGTGTAGGGGCTGCTCTTGCTCTGGCGCTGTTGCGGGTCTCTACCGACCCTGACATTTTGTACGTGTATACGGCGCTGTCGGCAGCCATGATTGTCTCAGCGCCGGCGTTTTGGTTTGCGTTTAGCAAGTATGATGAGAGAGGCAGGGGTGAGTATAGGTGAGCCAGAGCATGCAACGTCCAAGTCCGAATTCGGGTTGGCAGGACATGATCCATGCGCGATATCTGCCGGATATACTAGAACATGGCCAACTTTCCGACACAAAACGAACCTGACGACCGCGCCGCGAGGTATCTGTCGTAACAGCAAGGCGAGCCGTCATCCATGGCTGAATGGGCCACCATCCTAAACACCCGGCGATAGGGGTTCCACGACGCTGAGTAGCCCGTTGTATTAGGGTCATTAATCATGACGCAATCACATCTAGTTCGCCTTTACGGAGCTTCAGTCGCTTCAGCCCCTGAATTGGCACATGTTAGTTGCAGGGTTTCGATGACGGGAAACCCGCATTCCAGGTGGCAAGCTAGTGCCAGACCATTTGGACGTCGGCAGTTCAACACTACGCATGAATTGTAGGTGCTGTTTCTTCCTTGAGAGGGCTGGCCTTGGGCCAAAGATGCTGGATTCCTTAGTCAACATCCATATCTATCATCATCAAAGGCGTGACCTACCGACCATGATGGCATCTTCATCCTTTATTTTCCGCGTGCACAGCATGCTGTGGGAGTCAAAGCAGCAGTCCATGGTTCATGGGGTTGGGATAATTGTAATTTTCCGCCGGGTAAAATAAATTCCGTACACGGTACCCGTACCCGTGCCCGCTTCCACAGACAACTTTTTAAAATCTTGCCTTTCTACCTTCAGCAGAATGTTGTCGTCAGTCCACGACTTTCCACCGACCTCGGAGCAAGACGACCAACGTCGGTCTGATTTCATTTCCACGATTTCTCCCGAAAAGATTACGGCTCTAGCCCTGCGCCACAGCACACAGCATTCCTGCCGCATCATAAGCCGCGATCGCGGGAGTTACAATGTCAGTTTCATCATTGAATTTAATGATGAAACAAAATGTGTTGTCCGGATCCCTATCCTGCCGCTTGTTCACGATCCTTGGAGAAAAGTACTCGGTCATGTTGCTGTTCTAAATTTTCTCAAACAATCAACACAAATTCCAGTCCCTCGTGTACGCGCATTCGGCCGCAATGTGCAACTATCAAATGATGGCAGTGGCGAGTATGTTTTCCTTGTACTAGACTTTGTCCCCGGTCGAAGTCTTACAAAGCGCATTCTATTTGAATCAACGGTCGCGCAGCGAGCCATTTTCTTCTCCCAACTAATTGGAAGTCGAGTTACGACAGACCAAGTTTCCAGCACTGGGGTCGCTGGTGCCCGAACCAAAGACGGAGATTCCGGAAGTTGGTGATTTGCAATCAATACCACTAAATGAGCTCCGACGTAGCGTCCCGCCGACGACATCAGTGCGAGAGTACATGGAAAGCCAACTCCAGATAGTCTCCGACTCGCTAGCACTCCCAGTTGCAGGCCAGACCATGGACGACATCAAACTTGAGGTTTTCGCGGTCCATTTCGTCGGCAAATATCTCCTTGACGCCGATGCCGATTCCGAAGAAAATGGGTACTCTCTGTACCACTCAGACCTGCGGCTTCCAAATATCATCGTCGGCGATGAGCTGCAAATCAATGGTATAATTGACTGGGATGATGCGAGCACAGTTCCCAAGCAATTATTCTCGCCCCCGCCGTGGATCTCCGGTGTGGACGATAATAGCATCATGGCATTCCAGAAACTGCACGCCGAGTTCCGCGGCATTCTCAAGGCAAAATCCAAAACCAAACCCATCTGTCATCAATTATTCAAACAGTGGTACGAAGAGCCAAACGAAGGACCAAGAAAAGCCTTGTACGCTGCTCATATTGTCCGATACCCCACCGAACTTGCAGAGGTCATCGCCCGTTTACACGAACATCTAGGCTTGATAGGAAAATTACGCGCCGACATTCACGCCTATTACGAATCGAGCAGCACGGTTCAACAAGAAGTACAAAGACGAGCAGCGTTATGCGACGAATACACGAGATACTTGAAGGATCGCGGGCTATATACTGAAAACCAACCATTGGATCTGGAAGAGTTAAGAGCAAAGCTTGAAGGGGCAACCAAACGGGCCGAGGAGTTGCTTCGACATCGGAAGTTGTAGATTATCGATCTCGACGCCTGTCATTGTCTTTGATTGCCTTGTTCAATTGCCTTTCTTCCTCCTGCAGCTCACAAATCTTTGCCCATAACCGTCCAGCAGTCTGCTCATATTCCACTCGAGTCCTTTGAAGCTCCTTCACATGAGTCTGCATGTCTGTCATTGACGTCTCGACCACTTGTTCCATTTCATAAGCGTAATGCTCGTCAATCTCCGCCTCTGTCAACCTGTAGCCGTTGGCGATCCTTTTCCTCTTGGAATTTGGAGAGCTACACGACATTTGGTCAAGGCTGGCTTTCGGGATGCTTTGAACAACTTCCAGAATAGCTTCATATTCTTCTTGAATTTTTGTTCGATGGTGAATTATCTCACTGAGTCGTTGCTTGGCTTCTTGAATTCCATTATTGGCAGGGTCCGCTCTCGAGATTCACTTTTTGTATCTTTTGCAGATTCGAAAATGGGAGGCCGTCGCCCTGATCTGATCGTGAGGTTGCAGTTTGTTGTTGAAGGCCACAGCTCGCATAGCCCTGCCCGCGTGCGGGGGATTTGCTAGCCCTCTGCCACGTTGCATCGTGAGCCATTTAGCCCAGTGCACAGGAAGAGAGAGGTGTGACCCCTTGGTATTGATTAATGAAAGGAGACCTAATTACAAGTTGAAACCTGAAATCTTTATCTAAGGAGCACCTCTATGTCACGGCAGCATCCCCAGAGCCCCCAAACCCTTCGAGAATCGGCGAACCTCAAAGATCCGCTCAAGACGAAACCAGAAAAAAATGCGGAATACATATAAATGTTTAGAAAGCCAGCCAGAGCAGCAGCACTCTTTGAAGTCATGGTATCTATTTTCGATCATTGCATTTTTACCTCCTTTTTGCGCTCTGCGCTCTGCGCTCTGCGTTTTCTATTCTTGTCCTTCCACTAGGATCCAAAGAGAGGTATCTGATTGTGAATAATTATGCGATGGATTAACTGGACTTCTTTACTCCCATGCTTATGATCTAGCTTCTCCTACGCTGACCAAGACACAAGCAAGTGCTCGTTCAATGCTCGAATTCATGAAGCAAAAACAGCACGTGATCCATATGGTGAGGCTGCTTGAGGTTGAGCTGTTGGTGCGACTTTTTTGAGTTTTGCCATGAAGTCCAAAGTCCAGCCGTCCTCCTTTTAGTTATGAGCAGCCATTAAAAAAGCATACACTTGCTGTGCGGCCTTGGATTTGTGCTCGTTTGGTCATCCATCGTCCGCCCATCGGCATCACGTGTCACACATGCCCCTCCGGAAACGCCGGCTACAACACACAACAGACACGCGCTCCAAGTCGGATGATCCGGATCACGGACTTTGGTTGGGGTCCAGCGAAGCCTCGCAACCCAAACCTCACACGCATGATTGCACCAGACCCCGGATTTCATGCCGAGCATATTTCAGCTGGGAATGACCAGAGTCCGCGCCCCTTCCAGTCATGAGTCTTGATAAATACAGGTCGCCGCCCAAATAGCTTGCAAAAACACGACGATTTCAGGACACTGAAGCGGCTGTAACTAACTATAACTAACTCGTGTGTTGTTTTGAAGTCAACTCTCGGGTCAACAAACATGTCAGAAGGAACGAAGCCCGTCATCATCATCGGGCATGGCTTGGCCGGCCTGGTGGCTGCCTTTGAGCTCTCGAAGCGCAAAATCCACACCATCATTGTCGACCAGGAAAATGCCAACAACGTCGGAGGACAGGCGTTCTGGTCGCTTGGTGGACTATTCGTGGTCAATTCGACAGAGCAACGACGCGTCGGAATCAAGGACTCTCGCGAGCTCGCTATGCAGGACTGGCTCAACTCTGCCCAGTTTGATCGCGAGAAGGAGGACCACTGGCCGCGACAGTGGGCCAAAGCATTCGTCGACTTTGCCACGGACGAGATGGAAGACTATGTCAAGGGCCAGGGCTTGGGGTTCATGTTCAACGTTGGCTGGGCAGAGAGGGGTGACGGCAGGGCCAACGGTCACGGCAATTCTGTCCCAAGGTTCCATCTCACCTGGGGCACCGGGCCCGAGGTGGTGCGCATCTTCGAGGAGCCCGTTTCGAGGGCTGCGCAGGACGGCATCGTCCAATTCAGGCACCGCCATGCCGTCGACGAGCTCATCATTGATGAGAAGACGGGGAGAGCCACGGGCGTCCGGGGCCGCGTTCTGGAGGACGACGGCTCGGCCCGCGGTGTCAAGTCGTCCCGCACCGCCATCGACACATTCGAGCTGCACGGTTCTGCCATTCTCGTCTCGTCTGGCGGCATCGGTGGAAATGTCGAGGCTGTGAGAGCAGCGTGGCCGGTCGATCGCCTCGGACCCAAGGTACCGGAGAGTTTCGTCGTCGGAGTGCCTGCTCACGTTGATGGTCGGATGGTCGGCATCTCGGAGACGGCCGGGGCAAACGTCATCAACCGGGACCGCATGTGGCACTACACCGAGGGCTTGCAGAATTGGAACCCCATTTGGCCGAACCACGGCATTCGGATTCTACCGGCACCATCGTCTCTATGGCTCGACGCCACAGGCAAGAGATTGCCGCCGCATCTGTTCCCTGGCTCGGACACGTTGGGCACGTTGAGGCATATTTGCAGCACGGGGCACGACTACACGTGGTTCATCCTCAATCAGACCATCATTGCCAGGGAATTCGGCCTCTCTGGATCTGAACAGAATCCCGACATCACAGGCAAAAGCATATGGCAGCTTCTCCGCCGGACTTTCAACGGCAAGGGTCCCGTTCCCGTGCAGAATTTCATGAAGCACGGCAAAGACTTCATCGTCAAGGAGACTCTGGAAGAGCTCGTCCAAGGCATGAACAAGCTGGCTTTGGAGCGTCGAGGGCCGGCGCTGGACTTTGAAAAGATCAAGAAGGTGGTCGAAACCAGGGACTCTCAATTCCACAACGCCTATTCCAAGGACGCACAGGCCATGCTCATCAGCAATGGCCGATCCTACTGGCCCGACAGGATATCACGAGTGGCGAAACCGCATGGCATTCTCGACAGATCCAAGGGTCCGCTGGTCGCCGTGCGCCTCAACCTCCTCACGCGCAAGACGCTGGGGGGCATCGAAACCAATTTACAGAGCAACGTAATGCGCGCAGATGGGACGCCGTTCCCCGGGCTATACGCCGCGGGGGAAGTGGCCGGCTTCGGTGGCGGGGGTGTACATGGCTACAATTCACTCGAAGGCACGTTTTTGGGCGGATGCATCTTTTCAGGTCGCGCCGCCGGACGGGCCATGGCTGACGAGGTTGCTGGGCCTTTGACATGATGCCGCTTGCAATAAGCATGGGGCAGGACACGGTCAGTTGACATGTACATTTGCCGCATCCGTACGTACGCACAGCGAGATGGATTAGGTTCCGTTGTGCGAGTGGCCAATAGATGCGGTATACGTAGTAGGTACGCTTGGACAACGCATGGTTTCAGAAACCGAAGCCTTTTACATTGCGCATTTCCGTGCACAAGTCAGTGGACTTGGCGGTGGGATGTTTCGGGAACAGCAGGTTCGTAAGTCATGTCTCGGCCGCGCCCTGGGCCAGGGAGGATCCGAGAATCTTATTTTTCAAAGGGCGGGCCATTTCATAGCGACTGTAGACCTGACCATCTTCTGGGAGTTGCGTTGCCCAGCGTTGCCCAAAAATTGATTGAGCCATTGGTTGTTTTGGGGAAAAAAAAAAAAAGTCTTGGAAAACAATGCGGACATGCGGATGTGACACTGGAGTTCATTTTACCATGTCTTTTCCCAAGGGAGGGGGGGAGTGAGACACAACGACCCTTGCGTGGGGGGGGATCACATTTTGGTGGACAGGTTCTTGCTTCTTGCTTCTTGCTTCCAGCTTCTTGCTTCTTGCTTCTTGCTCTTCTTGGCAACAGAACGTGACCACTGACGGACGCTTGTGCACGCGTAGCTTCAAATGTAACCGGAACAGTTCAAGGGCAACCAACAGTGTCGCCGGTGGTCACTCTACCCATAGAAGATGTAGCATGCCACGCGTGGAACCGCATCTTGGGTCAAGCCAAGCTGCATCTGCCCGAGGTTTGCGGGAGGCACGATGATGAGCATCTTTTCCAAAGCGGGGCAATCGGTCAGCGGTCAGCGGTCAGCGGTCAGCGGTCAGCGGTCAGACCAGCATGACCAAGAAACATGACATGCATCACGGAATGCAGCGTGGGCATCGACGGCGGGTGCTTGGCAGAGGCTGACAGGGATGCGGTGAGTAAAAGACAAGAAACCAAGAAGAACCAACCAACCGGCTGAGCAACCAGACCAGGACCAGGACCAGGACCAGGACCAGGGTCCTCTCCGCATTCGAGATTGGTTTCCCCGCCGCAATCTATGATCTGATCTGATCTGAGCCTCCGCATCGACCTTTACCTTTCCCGAGGCCCGGGATGGGTCGGAGCCGGGGAGCACTGCCGTGGCCGTGGCCGAGCTCTTGGCGCGCTGATGGCCAAGGAACTAGTTCAATGACCTGTGACCCCCAATCGAGAGGGGGGGAAAAAAAAAGAAAACTCGCGGGCAACCATCGTTGGATTGGCGATGATCCGACGTGAGGGATAACAGTCCAATCTCCCCAACCTCGGTCACGATCCGACTACCACGCGACCCCAAGCTAAGCTGCATGATCACGATCGGCAGACTGTCTTGCCCTTTCGATGCTCTCGATGCAAGGCATGAAATTGCGTTCTGCGAGAAGCCTCCTGTGCCAAGATGAGGGGGGGGGGGGGGACCGGAACGGCGGAGACGATGGGAAAAAATGAATGCGTTGTTATGACGGCGACTTTTCCGAACCCGGTCGAGGTTGCACAAGTGGGTTACAATTTCACATACATGCATGGTTGGTGCCCGTTTCGGTGGATGCCGGGAGTTTCTCATGGTACAAGCTTATAACACACCTTATTCTCGTTTTTTCACAATCTCTTGTCACCGCCGTCGCTTGTATCGACGACGGGGGGTTTTGTCAAGAACATTTGTTTCTTGTTCGTAATATTTTCTTATCCTCTCATTTTGTATTCCCCCGCCCATCATGCAGATCTTGCAACGGGTGCTATGGGGCGGCATGTCCCTCCTTCACGTCTTTGGGCCAACCGATGCCCGGCAGTCGAATGCGAGCGAGACGGGTCACAAGGCCGTGCCTTACAAGGTACAGAAACCACCGCTGGACACGGACTGGACGTACAAGGTTGGAACCAACCCGTGGCCTGAGCATCCCCGGCCCCAGCTCCGTCGAGACGACTGGCAGAACCTCAACGGCATCTGGACGTACGATGGCGCCGGCCGGGGTCGGGCGGACGACTCGACGCCGCCGTCCGCCCCTCCGCCGGTGGACGGCCTCTCCCGCGAGATCATGATTCCGTCGTGTGTCGAGAGCGGCCTCTCCGGTATCCAGGACCTTGATTCCACCACCATGTGGTTCGCGCGCGACTTCGGGGTGCCGGGGAGCTGGAGGGGGCAGAACGTCCTTCTCCATTTCGAGGCTGTTGATTACGAAGCCACTGTGTTCCTGAACAAGGTCAAGGTTGGACACAATGTCGGCGGCTACTTCCGATTCACCATTGACATCACCAGTCATGTGAAATGGGGCGAGGATAATAAACTGTACGTGATTTCCCCCCCTTCTCGTGAGCCCCGAAAGGTCAGCGCATGGACTAACACGTTGCTCACCACAAGTTTCGTCTTCGTACATGACCCATCGGATACGGATATTATTCCGGTTGGAAAGCAATCCCGAAACCCCAGTCATATCTTCTACCGTCCATGTTCGGGCATCTGGCAGACTGTGTGGTTGGAGAGGGCGCCGTCAAACCACATAACTCAACTGGATGTGTCTGCCGGTATGGACGGTCACGGTAAGAAATCCTTGTCCTTGCTGTTGTTAGAAGAAGAAAAAAAAACGCTAATGTTTCCCCATGTTCATCTTTCATTGCATAGTCACCGTCACAGCTCACTCATCCTCAAAGCAAGGCGCCGAGGTCAAAATCGCCGTCGTCGACCCAAAGGGACACGTCGTCGCCGAAAAGACTGGTCCCTCCGACGAGGAATTCAGCCTCGCCGTCGGCTCGCCGCAGCTGTGGTCCCCGTCAACACCAACATTGTACAATCTCACCGTCACAATGGGGGGCGACGAGGTCCGAAGCTATACCGGGTTCCGCACGATATCCAGCGGCATGGTGAACGGGGTCCAGCGACCGCTCCTGAACGGCGAATTCGTCTTCCTGTTCGGGACCCTGGACCAGGGATACTGGCCCGACGGCCTGTACACGCCGCCCAACCGCGAGGCCATGACGTATGATCTGAAGATGCTCAAGAGCCTTGGCTTCAACATGGTTCGAAAACATGTGCGTTGTCGCCAACTTTGTCCGTCCAGATTTTTTTTTTTTCAAAAACAACATGCTGACCTGACTCGACTTGCGTTTGAACTCTCAGATCAAGGTCGAGCCCGATCTTTTCTACCGCGCCTGCGACGAGCTCGGCCTGCTCGTCATCCAGGACATGCCCAGCCTTCCACCGGACGGCAACAGGCCGCCCAACGCGGAGCAGCAGGCCGAGTTTGAGCGGCAGCTCGGCATCCTGGTCAATGAACACAAGAGCTATACCTCGATTGGAATATGGGTACGTAACGGGTCCGGTCCTGACTCTGCGAGAACAATGGCGCGCGCGAGGGGGAAAAAAAAAAGGCTAATGTCGGACGGAACCAAAGGTCATCTACAACGAGGGCTGGGGACAGCTGCGCGGCACGCCGTATCCCGAAGAAAAACTCACCCAAGTTGTTCGCCAAATTGACCCCTCGAGACTCGTCAATTCAGTCAGCGGCTGGAACGACCATGGATTCGGCGACTTCTCGGTAAGCGATAGATGAGCCCTCGCGACAAAAGGAAAAAAAAAATGCACAAGTTCCAGGGGCCGGCGCTAATTATACAACACGACGGCAGGACAACCACCACTACGCCAACCCTCAATGCGGAACACCGTTCCACTCCATCCTCTCGTCGCCATACGATCCGAAGAGGATCGGGTTCCAGGGGGAATTCGGTGGAATCGGCCACACCACCGGAAGGGAGCAGTACGTTTCCAATCACACAAGCCACGGATTGACCAACATTCTTTTCTGACCTTTTTGTGCATTAGCTTGTGGAACGTTCAACAGGCCATCGACCAGATCAACCAGACGTACGAGATCAACGCCGACCTGGAGTCGTACAATTATCGCGCGGGCGTGCTGTTCCGGGAGTTCACGGAGCAGATCGAGCGCTACGCCTGCAGCGGGGGCGTGTGGACGCAGACGACGGATGTCGAGGGCGAGGTCAACGGCCTGTACACGTACGACCGCCGCGTGCTTCGCCCGGACGTGGACCAGTGGAAGGACGACATTGGCGGGCTGTACGGGGCTGCCCGGAAGAGAGGCGGCGTCGGCGTGGCGAATGCGGCGGCGGGCGACAGCACGTCTGCTGCGTCGTCGCATCGCAGGCATCCGGCTCGTTTGTTCTAGCGAGCTTGTTGCTTTTTGGTGGCGGCGGGCGGCGGGCGTCTTTTGTAAAAATTGCACAAATTTGGGGTTTACCATCCCACCCTGTTCATAACACATGTTGTTATTTTTCTTGTATGTACTTGGTTAGCTTGATGAATCATGACATCGTTCCGGGACGGATCAAGGAACCACTCCGAGGTCCGGTCCGGCGACGGCAACTTCGAACCCACCCCCCCGCCGTGCCGTGCCGAGGTCCACGATGCCCGATCTGGGACTAGGGACAAAGCGCAGCTGATGAGCGAGTTTGATTGGCTTTGCTCGGCTCATTCTGCGCCCCCTGAAAATGAAGTCGGAGCCGAGGTCTGCGGCAGGAAGCTGAAAATGGCCAAGGAGGGGGTTGGTTTGCCATGATGTAATGTATGTAGTCCGTACTACATGAAAAGGTCACTCCTTTTTCCCTCCCCATCCCCTTGCCCCGCTTGTTCGTCTTTGTTAGGTCCGTAATAGTCACGTCACGCCTACCCTCAGTGATATTCGTTTTGTCGACGGAACCCACCAAGCAAGCATGGCTGCTCCCCGACGCCAGGATGCGACTGTTGCGGACTATGATGTCGTCATCGTCGGCGCGGGCATCTCGGGCATCAATTTCGCGTACAGGCTGCAGGAGCGCAACCCGGAGCTGAGCTACTGCGTCCTCGAGGGGCGGCACCAGGTCGGCGGGACGTGGAGCCTGTTCCAGTACCCGGGCATCCGGTCCGATTCCGACCTGTACACGTTCGGCTTCCCCTGGCGGCCGTGGGAGGAGAAGCAGCCCATCGCCCGCGGCCCGCTCATCCTCAAGTACCTCGAGGCGTCTGCCGCCGAGGCGGGCATCGACAGCAACATCAGGTTCAACCATCGGGTCGACAGCATGGACTGGTCCTCGGCGTCGTCGACCTGGACGCTCAACGTGACGGCCGGCGGCGGCGGCGGCGGCGGCGACAACGTCGTCGTCTCCCTGCGCGCCCGGTTCGTGCTGCTCGGCACGGGATACTACGACTACGACGAGCCGCTGGAGGCCCGGATCCCCGGCATAGACAGGTTCCGCGGCGCCGTCGTCCACCCCCAGTTCTGGCCCCGGGACCTGGACTACACCGGCAAGAACGTCGTCGTCATCGGGTCCGGCGCCACCGCCGTCACGCTGCTCCCCAGCATGGCCGACAAGGCCGCGCACACGACCATGCTGCAGCGCTCGCCCACGTACATCCTCGCCCTGCCCGAAAACAACGCCCTCGACAGGGCCGCCCGGCTCTTGCTCCCCGGCGCGCTGGCCAGGCGACTGATTCGCTTCAGGTGGATCCTGTCGGCGTTTCTTCTCGCGAACCTGTGCCGGTGGTTCCCGCGGCTCGCCCGCGCCGTCATCCTCCGGCGGACGTCGCGCGAGCTGCCGAGGGGCACCGAGATGAAGCCTCACTTCACCCCGCGGTACAACCCCTGGGAGCAGCGCATGTGTGTCTGCCCGGGCGGCGACTTCTTCCAGTGCCTGCGCGCCGGCAAGGCCAGCGTGGAGACGGGCGTCATCGAGCAAGTCACCGAGAAGGCCATCAGGCTCGAGTCCGGCCGGGAGCTGCACCCAGACATGATCGTCACCGCCACGGGGCTCAAGGTCCGGCTCGCGGGGGGCCATCGACATCTCTCTCGACGGCAGGCCCGTCCGCGTGCCCGACTGCTACTCGTGGAAGGGGTGCATGCTCGAGAACCTGCCCAACCTGTTCTACTCCATGGGCTACGTCGACGCGAGCTGGACGCTCGGCGCCGACGCCACCGCCCAGCTCGTCTGCCGGCTGCTCAACAGGGTCACGCGCGACGGCTTCGCGCACATTGTGCCCCGGCTGAGCGAGGCGGAAAAGAGCACCATGTCCGAGCTGCCCTTTCTGCGTCTCAACTCAACCTACGTGGACAGGGGCAAGGGCGTCTTTCCCAAGGTGGGGAACAGCAAGCAGTGGCTTCCGCGATCATACTACTGGAAGGATCTCGCGAATGCGTGGTGGGGAGACGTGCAAAGCGGGTTGGAATGGTCAAGATAGCTTTTTCGTCATCACCCTTTGTCCATGGAAGTGCTGCGATGGGGTGGGTAATCAGCTCGTGACCAATCAGTCCCTCGTGCGATAGGGCGTGTTTTTTTTTTTAGTAATTCGTCGAATAAAAACATACCATTGATTGCATCGACACACAAGTGAGGGGCTTTGGAGGCTCAACACCAGCATGCTTCCTATTTCCCATGAGGTAGTGGAATGGATTGACATGATGCATCTAGCATCTCCAAAATGGCTGAATCTGCGAGTACGGCATGAGCACGCCGCGGAACGAGACAAGAGTTCCGATGATCAACGGGTTGACGAGGGCGGCGGGAACCTCGTTGGGTGCACAGGCGGCAATGGACTAGCCTAATTTGGGGTTTATCTGCTAGTGAGGCGTGGGCCTTACAGAAGGTTCTAGAATCATCAGTGAATTCTAGCCAATTAGCATTTGTCACCATGACGTAGGGACCCACCCTGCTATGCCTAATTGGGCCGGCCCGCATGATTATGTGGCCCTAGCTTAACAGGAGGGGTATAACTCGGACGGAATCCCACCTTTTTTTTAGCGGGAATGTTCCCCAAACTTCCCCCTTCATTTTTTTGACGAAGGGAAAAAATAAAGATACCGGTCGGGTATAGTAAATAGCACGGCGCCTAACAGACGCAAGAGCCGCTATACTTCGACTTTTGGAAAGAAGAAGGCATCGAGTCATTGTCGGAAGGGACAAGGTAATTTAATATCCGCCGTTCGGGTACAATGCAGTCGACACGTGGAACGGGGGGATCTGAGTTGCAGGAATTTATGCAACAGATGGCCAGGATGGGCATGGTGATCAGGTATGGACCTCGCCAAACTGCTGGATTGTTGGCGATACGGAGCTTTGGTGCCGCTGCGGCGAATTACACGTACTTTGCCGTTCCTGTCACGGATGCACATGCGCGCCCCCTTAGGCTGGTGCCGGGTCAGTCGTTTCTTTTAGTCAGGGAAATGAGGCTTGAAATTTATCCCTTCCACATGTGTGATGTGGAGGTAGACGTGGTGATGGACAGTCCCACGAACAAGAGAGGAAACACCGTTTATGGACATTCTGAAGGTCCGGGTTTCCCGACTGTGTCTGTTGGTGGCGACAGCATTCCGATCCCACAGGAGGATGATGATTTCCCAATGTCTGGTGTCTGATGTTGAGAAGAAACATGATAACAATTTGTTGGATACAAATAACCCAGTGATTCGTCAACCTGGAAAAGTCGATGAAGACTTTCAAAGGGACGTACTCGGTCAACCGGAGGGAGGCGGAGCATAGCGGGAGGGTGAAGGTGGTGAAGCTTCTATGGTCGCATGGGTCGAAATGCGAGAACCCGAACGTATTATCGGGTGCCAAAAGGTCCATGAATGGCGGCTACTTGAATAGTTGGAATGAAAGTGAAAGTATGGACAATGAAAATGGATACACGATAGGGAAATTGTTGGATATCGCAGCCTCACATCTCAGGCATCACTTTTCCTTTGTTAAAGCTACGTATAGCTTTCTTTCCTTCTGATAAATTTCCTAGCTAGTCAATTATCATCTTCTCTTACACTCTTTGCATCATTCCACAGAAATGAACAAGAGTGAATGGTTTCGTATTTTCCCTGCAAGAACAAGTGGTGTCCTGTGCAATGATAATAAACATTCCACCACCCTAACCCTCCAGGCAGGACTACAGTTCCTGGCCCACCGCGGCCCGAGCGATGCATCCGAAGTCGAACGGAGGACTGCGTCTGTTGGTTTTGAATCAAAATAAACGTGGAAGAAAACAACACGGAATGTTGTCTTGCGCCCGCGCGCTCGGAACTCGAGGGAAAGCCGGCTGTGTAATACCAGCAGACCAAGTACAAGACTCCGCATATTGAGACGATGAGGCCAGTGACGAAGGCGGCCCTTGAGTGCGTCTTGGACTTGTTTTCTCGGGCTTCGAAAATGTCGCGTCGGTGAATAAAGGGCGGTTGCAGCTGAGCTATAACACCGGGTGCGACGAAGATGAAGACGAAGAGTGCCCACCATGCCCAAACTATTCCGAAAATTTTCGCCGTAGGTGTGAGTGGCTGTAAGAAAGTGATGCCAGATACGCGTCGCCGTCAATGTATGACTGACCCGCACAGCACCACCAACACCAGCGTCCATGGTCAAGCCATCCATGAAGTAAAGAATGATGGAGAAGACGGAGACTTGAAACAGGATAACAGGCATGTCGGCAGCAGTTTGGGCGATGAAAAAGCAACAGGATGGAATAGTGCGAAAGACTTGTTCTTGAGAATGACCACCGAAGGACTCATTCACCTCTGACACGGACAATATACTGTTGAAGAGTAGGGCGAAAAAGCAGGCGCCGGATTTGACAAAAAGGCCCGCTGAAGTAGAAGGTGCGTTGTAAAAGAGAGATCCGGCAATGAGCGCTTCCACGATGGTTGAAGCCTGTTTGATGATGGAAGTTGCCTTTTCGCCCCAGAAAATCTGATACTGGCGTATATAACATTAGCCTTCACCTGTTGAGCGAAGCCTACGGTGAGAGGGATGTTCTTTGGGACGCCCTTCTGTTTATCCATTTGCACAGCCTTTTCGAAGAGTTCTGTTCTTTGTCTGGCATCTTCAGTAGAGGGTAATCATACTCTGCCTGCATGTTTTCAAACATCTTGGTTCTTGGTTTGTTCATATTCTTCTCGTACGCTGCGCGCGTCCCGAGGAAATGACGACACGGCCTAGAAGTAATTAGTAAGTCGAAGATGAAAAAAGCGTGTACGGATATACTGCTCAGTGCTGAGGCTGATCCGATGCGAAGAGGACTCCATGGTGCTTAAATGTTCAATGGCCCGCAGACACAGACACGAGCTTCCCGAGCTTCCCGGTCAACCGAATGGCACAGGGAAGTATCTCGAGGCTAATTGCAACCGCTTGCTAAGCGGACTCGCATCGGGGCGCCCCGTTTTTGTGACCAACTTTACGTTGAGCCGAAAACTGGGCCAAGACTTCTGCTTCATGAGTCAAGACATCTGAGGCTCTTCTGCGATAGCCCTACTGTCCCGCCAAACTATGCCGGGGATTCTCCCCTTCCTGAGAAATGGATCATAGAAAACCTTAGTTTCGGATTTCACGGCCTCCGACTTAAGCCTGGTCTTTCCTCTCATAAATCCGCTTCTCTTTGAAGAGACGGCCTGGATGGCGTACGCCGCAGACAACGTAGAGCCTCTGATTCAGCGCATGACTGCTAGAGCCTGCGTGCTGGCGTTTGCATCATTTGCAAGCTGCCACTTCCCAGCCAGCAAAACGTCGGTCAACGTCAATGGCGATTCCTGCGCCAAAGCAGCGCAAACACTCGTCGCAGATATCATCGAAGACGCAAGTGTCACGACATTAAGAACTGTTCTCATACTAGTGAGTTGTGTCCCTTCACTCTGGCCATGTCGGACTGACCAGCGCGCTTTCCAGGTTCTTCGTATTTACCCCCTGTCGGCGCTGATGATTTTATTCTTCAACCACCTTCAAAATCCCGGCCACGCCCTTGCAACCCACGACATGGAATTACCGAGCAAGGCATCACAAATTATTCGAAGCATGCCAATGCGCCGTGTTACATCGCGTGAAATGGAGTACCTGGTGAGGATGGACAGACTAGTCGCCGAGCTCAGCAGGCTAAGTAAATGTGCTATTGACAGGCACTTGACAAAAACCTCAACTTGCTGAGAGGGCCATTGTCGACGTCGGCCTCTATGAGAGAGTGAGTCCCAAAAGTTATATTCACACTTGAACATATCTCGAATATAGGTTGCGCCTTTTCTTAGAACCCTTCTAGTAGAAGCCAAGTCCGGGTAGGCAGGTCCAGATCGATTTCCCGCCAAGAAGCGTTGTCACGCAAAAGAAGACTATTCACATTGCGAGAGCGCGTGCCTCGTTCCATCTCGTTTGCCTGCAGCACGGGCGCAGGCAAAGGGCCCTCGAATGAACAGAAGAGCTTGAAACGGCGTTGATTCCATCCTGAAGGTTCCATAAGAAGGCCCTCTTGTTGGAGAAGGCGATACAAAGACATGGTTCACATGGATGTCACAGTCAAGCACTGCAAGGAAGGTAGGAAGCGGCCGAGTAGTAAATGACACGGCATATGGCCCACCGCTGGGAGGATAAAGACTCTGTCAGAGTTGAGTCATTATTTTTTTTGCCATATCACTTTGCACTTTTGAAGCGCCGAGCCGGGGTTTTGGTGTCGCAAACGAAAGAAGTTTGGCGTAACAAACTGAAGCTGAAGTTTCCCATTAAATTATACCATCTACCAAATCATTTTGCTTAAAGCATTATTCGAGCATATTCTACATTGCCATGACAAATTCAACATATCAATACATCTACTGACCATGAAGGACCTCTTTGGCACGACCGTCCTCGCGCAAATTCTTGTCCTTGACAGATGGGCAGCCAGCGTACTCATTGACCTTGCGCGGAACCGAACTCGCATCCAGCTTGCCGTGAGAAGTCTTATACTCCTCCATGGTGGTGGGCGGCAAAGTCGTCGTCTCATGATGGATGACCGCGTTGTGGTGCTTCTCATGGACCGGCACGGTCGTATGGACGACCTCTGGCTTGATAGTCTCCTTCTCGATCACGGGCTGGACGTGATGGTGGACATGGTGATGGGTGCGTTCTCCGGCGACGACCGGCGCGGCCGAAGACGTGCGCTCAGTGTCGTGCGTGGTGGACTTGCTCGCGTACTTGGCCGCGTCCTTGTCCAGGGCCGCCTTAACTTTGTTCTTGTCGCCGTGCTCAATGGTCTTGTGATCCACGGGGACGGCATTGAAAGTGTGCTTCTCGGGCCTGCGGATGGGAGACTATTAGTACAGGTTGGATCGATATTGTGATGTGTGGCTTTGGGGAATCAACTGACAGTACTTCTCGGTCCTTAACAGGCTGAACAATGGTCTGGTGATGATCCTGATGGATCTCCTTGTCGACAGCGGTAATGACCTCTTCGTGCTGTTTGGGGAGAACATGCTCGTCTACAACGGGCTTTCGCACCTCCTCGTCCACGGTCGTCTTGTGTTTCCCGTCCTGGGACAGGAAGTTTGACACGGCTTGCTTGGCCTTCTCCATTGTGATGAAATTTTTGTCGAGGAGCTTTGTTTGAGTGTAATTTTGAGTGCTTGCTGATGGAAGTTGTTGATATTGTTGGGATATGGGAGGGAAGAACATACGCATTATATACGTGACGTTGTCGACATTGTATTCAACCTTTTAGTTTGGCATCTGCTTGATGTTCTCGTCAGTGCCCACAAAAACTGCTAGCCATGAGTTTGGACTTCTCCAACTACGTCACAAGGGAAGGGGATCGTCACTCCCGCGGCGAGACATGACAATCCTCTTCCTGGTGTGAGCCGGTGAACAAAACGTCCGAGGGCAAGTCCGGCAGAGCGACAATCAATGTCTGAACGCGTAAAACGTCATGCGAAGTAATGCTGAAAGCTTGCTCAGCGTCCTGATACTTCAGCCGAGCCCAAGTTCAATTAAACTTTGCGCTACCGATCCAATCCGGTCGTGAACTTGGTCGGCGCTAGCCATGAATTACCCTTTCCCCCAAGCTTACCAAGAAACTCTTGTTCACGGTAGATCCAAAAACGTCAGAGATTCGAAAATAAAGCTTAATTCGATTCATTAAAACTCAAATCGCGCGTCATGGATTGAACCAACTCCGCAAATTGCGCGTCATGGACTGTGCCGCAAATCGCTGTTGCCATTGACGGATCGCGACCGGCCAACCAAGGCTCGATTCCGTTTCGTTTGAAAAGAATATCTTGTCGTTTCCGGCTATTTCATAATGTCAAGACAGGATTGGCAAGGCATTTTTACAAAGTTTGGTGAAAGCGGACTTGTTTTTGTGACTGCTTTTTCCCAGAACCCGCCCAAGCGAGACATATTTCCGTTTTCAGCAACTTGAGCTGAAACACAAACTCGAGTGAGTGACTCTGCGGCGACGAGCCCGTGCGCGTTCCTCATTCATTAACGGGACGTCGAGTAGTCAAGATACAAACAAACGCAAACAAAACTGCTTCCCATCTGTCGCATCATGGTCGCCATGCGCAAGAGGTTCCGGGAACGAATGCACTGGTTTTTGAAACATTTCCGCTCGCGCCGGGGCAAAACCACCGCTGAGCCCGAATGCCCATCTCGCCTCGAGGCAAACCACGTCGTTGAAGAGAATGAACTGCCCGGCAATCATTCGCCTGCGCCAGGGGAGCCGCCACGACGAGCGGGATCGAACGGCGACGAAGGGAACCTTGGGACAGGGACAGGCCACGATACTACGCTTCCGCGGGAGCCTCCGCGGGAGCACGAGACTGTCGATTACACGACCCATGAGCGGGCGCCTGCTGTCGTGGAGACGGTCAAGCCGCGCGTACACACGGTTTACCATATCAAGAGGACGCGGTCGATCCATTTCCACGAGCACTTCTTCCATGTCCAACCTATTGTGGAGAAATGGGAATTGGATAACAAGGCCTATGATATATAGTGAGATGCTATAGATTCTGACCACGCTCTGTACTTGCGAGAACTCGATTTGACGGTGGAGGAAAACCTTGATACCATCTCGCTTCGCTTCCCCAGTAGCTAATACTATCTCTTACACAGTGTCCAACAAGACCGGTGCTGCCCAGCGCTGCCCAGTAGGCTACAGATCTTGACCTTGACGTAGTGAATGAATGTAATTACCTCCTTGAGACTCTCGGCACTACGGCAATGAGGCGCCATGTCATCGGATTCGACGACAACTTCTCCCTCTCACCAAGCCGACAACTTGCCTGTTGGGATAAAGGCCCCACGAGCTACTACTCCGTAGCCAGCCACATCATCGCGCAGTCGGATGTATCCAACCCATCATGTATTGTTCACACCAGTTGACCCCTGCCTGCAACGGCATCTATCTAGACACTCGAATCAAGAGGGTCGGCGAGAGGAGGGCGTTGCGTGTCACTCAGGGCCAGCCAGCCAGCCAGCCAGCTTGTTACCCTAATTCCCGTCTACTTGTAATTTCAACAGCAGATCTCTCGCCAGATTATTAATCTCGCTCAGACGCCTCAACGTGTCAACCAACGGACAGACGCGGTCCTGCCCGTCTCCGAGGAAGTTGGCGACGAGCGATAGCACATTCGGCACCAATGGGTGCATCTACAACGCCATGTCAATCCACAGAGAAGTTTGAACCGACTCCCAGACTCCCATGACTCATGAGTCATCAATCATCACCAAGGAAGGAATAGAGGGCATTATTTTCTCTCACCTTGAACAAGGCAAACCGAGGTGCAGTCTTGACAAGGAGCACAATCTCCGAGGCAGCATCGTACGCCATCTGCCTGTACGACACGGCCATCAAATGACCGTCGAGCGTGAGCCAAGGGTTTGCCGCGGCCGTCTCGCTCAACGATACCGACGCGCTGTACGCCAGGACACGATTGAACCACGGCGCCACATCGCACCTCGGCGAGTCTGGTCCCCAGGCGTCGGCGCAGAGCCGTCTCTCCATTGCCGCCGCAACCGTGGCGGCGAGCCATTCGTGGCGCGCCCAGAAATCTCCCGACCCGGGCTCGGCATCGGAGAAGGCCGTCGTGGTGGACTGGGCGAGCCGTCGATGCGCCACGCAGCGACCGACGAGGTTCGCCAACATGACACATTCGGTGAATGAGGACGGTGACGCCGAGCCGCGGCTTTCCATGGTCTCGGGCAGGAAGCCCATGCGAGAAGAGGGTTCCCGCGCATTCTGGAAATCCGCCTCCGCCATCGGGAGACGTGTGCGAATCTAAAGTTGGTCAACAGACGGAGCGTCAGTTGGCCCCCCTGATCAAGGGTGGCTGGGTGTGTACACACACTTGTCACGGTGACTGTGTGTGGAAACATGGCAACCTCTTTGTCAAGACTCACTATTTCTTCGTGAAGCACCAACGGCCGATTGTTGAGCATGCTGGACAGTCGATCCAGTACAAAGGCAGTCCACATGGTCCGCCTCTTCTCCTCGCGTTCAATCCACCCCCCCTGAGACGGCGCCACCACCAGGGCAGCAGCTGGATTCTTGCTGCTGCTGCTGCTGCTGCTGCTACCGCTCTCATCCATGTCCAGTGCGAATAAGCGGGAAAGCTGCAGCAGCCGCAGTGCTCGGTCGGTCGTAATGAGCGCCTGCTGCTCCGGCTTGCGCATGAATTCGTAGTGAGCCAGCAGGAGCCAGGCCTGGATTCGCTCGTGTTCGACGCCGTCCTGCCGAGTCTGACCACCAACACTGGTGTTGATCCATGGCAGGCCGTTCTCGCCCTGCCAATGCTCCTCGTCGTCCAGCATGTGCCGCGTCACGGCGTACAAGGCGTCGCTCACTGCGCCGAACTGCGCCGACGCCGCTGCGGCAACGGTCCGCATTGCCAAGCGTAAGCACGCCCTGGCCGGGGAGGGATGATGTTCGCCGGCCCACGCCAGATAGCGTTGCTTGTGTATCATGGGGAAGATGTGGTGGACTCTCTCAAAGTAGAGCAAGTCACTGGAAGGCCAACGCGTGCATAGTTTGTTGGGTGACTGGGTCAGCCTTCGCCCGGGCCTCGCTCCGTCGAGAAAAGGGGAAGAGAGGGGAGGAGGAAGTTGGGCTTACAGCTCAGCTCGCATAAGATCAGACATGTTCAGCATGTTCAGCATGTTCACTTCTCCGTCGCCCGGGCACGTTCTTGGGGGCGATGGCGGTGTGATGGGGCCGAATGGCACGTTGCTGCTCGCCGTGAATGCATCCAATGCATCCGGTGACGAGAACATGCCATGACCATGCCATTCTCTGTAAAAGTCCGACATGGCGGTATCATCTGAGGCATGCGTGAACCTGTCCATGACCGAATATGGATGCAGATGTAGCTCGTTGAAAGAATCCCCCTCTACCTCTGCCTCTGCCTCTTCCTCTGCCTCTGCCTCTGCCTCCGCCTCTGGCGTGATTTCTATGCGCGCAACATGACGGCCGTTGTCGTCGTCCTTGGACACCCTGTTCTGGTTGACGAGGCGTCGCTCCAACATTGCTGCGTGCGAATAGTCAGCAAGTAAGTAGCAAGCACGCAGAAGAAACACCAGACGGTCGAGCTTCAAACTCACCGACTCTGGATCGGAGGTCTTTCAATTGTCCCTTCCTGGGGCCTCTCCGTGATCTCTTGTCGACGACGACACAATCGACGCCAGCTTCGGCACATATGCCACACTGGGGACGGACCCGATCGCATCGAGCTTTCCGCCTGCGACATTCCTCGCATGCCAGGCCAGGCTGCTGTCTCGTGCTCGCTGTATTCACCATCGATTTCAACGGACTCGGCAGCGGCTTCTGCGCTCAAAATGTCCACATGCCATGGTTCTGCCCACGGTCGTATTGTCCGGTCTTATACTCCGTGCTCGGTACTATCTATCCGCATCTCCAAGTGCCCTTCATTGGCACCGAGACCTGCAGCTGCACAAGGCTCGCTATCGTAACATGTCATAAAGTAGGCTCTGCTGCTGTCTCACATGGAAGTGAATCGATCCGCCTTTTCTGCGAGGTAGTACATGATCCAGACGGACATTTACGATTGAGGGGTCATGATTCATGAAGCACGTTTGCCAAGGTTTCACAGCATCCACGGCCCGAGCCGTCAGGGGGGCGTCTGGGGGTGTCGCGGGGTTATAATCGCACACGATCTTGCATCAAAATATGTCTGTCTGTCTCTCTTCAGCGCAAGGATCCACTTCTGTGCCAGACTTGCAGATACTTCTTCACAACGTCATCGCTCGCGGGCCGGACATGGCAGCCAGTGTCCGTGTTTCTCAGACTGATACCGAGGCAGTATCGCTGGACCGTAGTGATAAATTTGACGTCTCGAACGAGGCCAGAAAGAGCATGGTAAACCGGCTCTCCATGAGCCAAGTGTCGCTTCAGCAAGTCTTTGCAAGCCACAGAGGGTATCGGCGATGCTGATTGACTGAAAGTGGGAGCCTTGTGGTCGGTTGAGGGCTTTATACGCCATCGAAGTAACGGTAGAGTTGGAGCCAGCTTCTAGCAAGATCGCTTCCGGATACTGCTTTGCGAGTCTTTGAACAGCCTGATGAAAATAGACTGGTTCTCTCATGTGCTCTGCGACATAGATTCTTTTCAGCGCATTATTTTGACGTTCCCCGGTAGCTCTTTCCAGGGGGGGCATTGGCCTTGCCAAAGGTCAGAGTATGGCCGGGAGCTCTCAACCTTTCGCTCAGATTCTCAACAAGCGAGGAATGGAACGCGTAGGTTACGTCCGGATGCTTGTACTTAACATCCAAAGCAGCGTTCTCCCGGCTCGATGTAGCATGCTACTGTTACGTGGTCGCCACTTCTGCCTTTCCCAAGGCGTACGTTTGACTCCTCGAGTAGACTCTCGACGTGTGCCAAGTCTTCTTCAATAGCAATCATGGCCCCTTTCTCCACGCCCCAACTGTCGCGGGCTATCTTTGATCTCCCATGTATCATTCTCAACGCACTTTCCAAGTCCAGCGTGTCGGAAACACAAAGCGCAGTGAGCTCGCCGAACGAGTGGCCGACGAGAGCTGTCGCTTCAACGCCACAGTCAAGCCAGCTCATGGCACATGAATACTGCATGGCGAAGAGAAGCGGCTGCAATACTGAGGAGTCGTCAATGCCATCGCGCTGGAATATCGCGGGGTAGATGCTTGCTGCTCCAATCGACTTGCACGCATCGTCGCAGGTGAATGCTGTCATACTCTATCGGGTCCCCTACAGAGGTGCCCGTCCCATGTGCCTCCACGACCGGCACATCTTTAGGGTCCAGGCCGGACTTCAGCACTTCCGCCCGAAAGATCTCTGTGAGTGATGATGATTTGGGAACAAGTATCGGGGGTAGTATTCAAGTTATGGTTGATAAATGTCGCCTTGATCACGCCCAAGACTTGGTCCCCGTCGTCGACGGCCTTGGACAGCTTCTTGAGAAAAACAGCACCGATGGCTTCTCCGCGACAATGGCCATCAGCCTCTGCGTCGAACGGCTTACACTGCCCCGTTGGACTGAGGAAAGACCCTGAAGCAAGTTCTGGAAGAACATGGCCGTGCTGTAAACATTTGTCCCGCCGGCTAAAGCAGCGCAGTCGCCACTCAAGATGGCGCGGCAGGCCAGGTTAATTGCAACTGTTGATGCAGAGCATGCAGTGTCGACCGTCATACCTGGACCAGTCCAGCCAAGGAAGTGGCTGACTTTGCCTGCAATATAGCCTCTCAAAGCAACCTGTTTTCGAGAAGGCCGTTGGGCAGGTGTGGGAGATGTTGTTCTCATAATCGTTCTTAACGACACCTATATAGCACCCAATACGGACATCCGGTCTCTTCCAGTGGTAATAAACTGACTGACAGACAGCTTGGTACGCCATATGCAGGATCAATCGTTGTTGGGGGTCCATGTGAAGACCCTCGCGAAGAGACTTCCCGAAGAACTTGTGATCGAGGCATCGTGGTTATTTATGAAGTTGCCATGCCATTTCTTCTGCTCATCGCCGTTTTCTTTAGGTCGAAAAACTGTCTCCATAGAGAATCGACAGTTAGGCAACAATTCGCGATGCTGTGATTGACCGCGCAAAAGAATTTCCCAATACTTCTGCAGGTCCTCCGCCCCAGCTACGTTGCATGACATCCCAATGACTGCGACGTCCTCCTCGGCAATGACGTGTTTGCACTCAATATCCTCTCTATTTTAGAGAGCTTGCAGGCTTCTCTCAAAGCCGAAACGGGTTATTTGGCTGCCAAGTCTGCGTAATAACGTGGGTGGGACGCATCTCTATGGTCCAAACTCGATAGGTTTGGATTGCCGATCCTGTAACGATGCAGTGACCGCAGACCTGAACGTCTTGATCCAGTTGGACAGTTGTACGAGGAAGGCTCGCGAAGCTACTTCTATAAGATGTTCCTTGTCCGGCTAGAATGTATTCAGAATCGACACGTGTGGGCAACACGAGGACAGAAGAGTCGGGTAGTTGAAATGCAGGTGACGCTTGGCAGTATCGAAAGAATTTTCCTAGGTCCTTCCCATAAAGACCGTCAGCATGGAAGCATCCATGGAATTCGACCCCATTTGTTGCCATTCCGGCCCTTTGTAGGCCGTCTTTGAGCTCAGTCATGCCGCGAGAGGATGTCGTTATAGTAGCTCGTTTATCATCGTATAGCACAGAAGCAAGCATATACCTATGTAGCAAACTGTTAGGATGGCAAACATCTTGACGTTTAATCTCATCACAATCGGCACTCACCTCTGGAAACCTGGCCAGCGTTTCTTGCAGAGAAGAAGATGATTGACCTCCTTTCCAAGATGCTATCAACGATTTCGAGGGTCCGGTGCTGTCCCACGCATCGTATGCGTCATATAGTGCCCCGAGCACAAATATCGTGCGAATCGCGACCGAGGCATGATAAGAGAACTGCGTCCACGTGGCGCTTGACGATACTACGATTGAGCTGAACACACCGCGGCAGCAGTCAACCGTTTCTGCATAGGGACGAAATGAGACGAAAAAAGGCCTTCCCGTCCTCGAGACCCGACGCTGTCAATGAGTCCAGATGTTGTAGATACTCAACAAGCTGTGCTGTGACGACTAGCGGTCCAAGAATGGCGTTGGAGAGGGCGGCAACGCTCAGATTTGGCGGCCACAGCGCCAATTGAAGCCATTCGACCAGCTGCTTTATATGGGCTAGCGCCGGAGTCAGCTGCAACTTTGGGATGGCTTTACGTAGTGAAGCCCAGAAATGATCATTTCCTCGATGTCATGAACATCCCATTGACTGGCACCATCTTGCTTTGCGAATCTGATTATGCGGCTGAAATACGGCTCATCAAGAGACATGACTCCGGGCCCGAACACGAGAAGAGTCCTATGAGTCACCATGGTCTAAGCGTGATACCGTAGATAAGGCGTTGTTGAATGTGATGAGTCTGTGTGTCACAAAATACACTCTCAACGATGATGCAGCTTATGAGGGTAAGAGACACGGAATGCTGTGATGCGCTTTTGAGGGAAAGCTCCCAGTTGTTCCAGCAGGTAGCACAGCGGCGAGGAAGTACGCACAAATCCGGACTAATATTTTCAACGGAGCGACACAATGCTTCAGTATACAGGATCCCGGACGTTGAATGAGCCATACATCCGTCCATTGTGACTAGCCTCCGGGCACTACGTGGGTTGTGGAACACACTTACACCGGAGTTTCATTGTGTCAGTCAGACTCTTTTTTATAACATCAATGCTGAGAACACCGTTGCCTGTCATGCAAGTTGTCAGCGCGTCGCGACACGATGTAGACAATTTGACAAAACTCCGGGCTCCGCCAGCTGTAGTTCAGGAGTCGAAATAAGCCCGTACCACCTCAGGGTATACATGGCAGTTATCTCGCAGTCAGCTTAGTGCTTCCGTCTGTTGCGCCGACCATAGCTCAAAAGCTCGTAAACATAGGCTCGAGAGATCGGTTCGCACTTTTGCCATCTCTCTGGACCCCAGCGCCACCAATAACTCAAACTATTCATTTCTTGAGGATATCATCGACAGCTGGAGAAGACATGATGGGTAGCCTTGGCGAGCCAACCGAGAATGCCTGGGCTTCGGGGCCGATAGCCATCGTTGGCATGAGTTCCAGGTTCGCAGGAGAGGCAACCAATACTGAAAACCTCTGGAGCATGATTTCCCAAGGACGCAGCGGCTGGACGCCATTCCCAGCTTCTAGATTCCGAGCCAAAGGGACATGCCACCCAAATAATGAGAAACTTGATACCGTGAGACTCCCTTTGCCTTTGCAGTCCTGTGAAAGCAGAACTCAGCTTATACATCGGGCAGACTCACGTCAAAGGAGCACACTTTTTGCAAGAGGACGTCGGTCTGTTTGACGCGGCATTTTTTAATTACTCGAGTAAAGCAGCGTCGGTAAGCACGCCCGTGAATTATTTGGCCGTCTCCTACTTACAAGGACCCTTTTTATCTTTTTCTTCTTTTTGCTTTTTCTAGTCGCTTGACCCTCAGTATCGACTGCAGCTAGAGTCCGTTTATGAAGCTATAGAGAACGGTTAGTTTGGGGGATAAACCTATTCCTGTTTCAGTTTTCGGCTTTGCCAATGGCCCGAATCGCGGGCTCAAACACTTCAGTATTTACGAGAGTCTTTGTGCATGATTATAGAGATGGCCTACTCCGTGACGCCGACAATCTCCCCAGATTAATGGCGACTGGTACTGGCTTGCCAATGGTGTCGAATCGCATCTCACACTTTTTCGACTTCCGGGGTGCAAGCATGACGATTGAAACAGCTTGCTCTTCTGGCACATTCGCAATGCATTAAGGCATCCAGAGTAAAATAAACCCATCTTGAACAGTCTGGCCTACACGATTGGCCAACACAGAAGTCGGTTCTCATGGACGGCAGCGCACCCAGTCCATACCACTGATGGAAATGGCACGGTCGTTCAAACACTTCGGTCGCCAAAGTTTAAGCCTGCTCGAAGTTCGCGGAAGCAAAGGATCGGCATCGTGTTTACCGGCCAAGGTGCGCAATGGTATGCCATGGGTAGAGAGCTCGGCGAATCGTATCCGGTGTACAGGGCGTCGATGCAACTAGCGGAGGGTTACCTGAAGGACTTTGGTGCCGGATGGTCATTGTCAGAAGAACTCTCGCGCGACGCTCAAGATTCGCGCGTCAGCAAAGTCAGCGAAGTCGGCCTCGCCACACCGACTCGTGTCGCAGTGCAAATATCCCTCGTTGACTTGCTGCGGGACTGGGGCGTGACCCCCGCGGCAGTCACAGGCCACTTCAGGGGAGAGATCTGATTGGGAGTGGATCTCATTTGGCCAATCATGGCGCGGTCAGTCCGACAAGCACTCGGCTTCCCGTTGGCTGCCCATCCCGGGTTATTTTTAAGGTCCCTGGCTAGTGTGACATGGCGCGACGGGAAGCCACGCTGACCCACTCGACAGCTGTTTGGCAAGCTGATGAGAAGGAGCTGTAAGGAGCTACCAATAATAAGCCAATCAAGTGTGTTTCCGCCTGACTGACCGACCAGCTGTACAGCTGTCCACGGCTCAGATCGAGTTGGATTTTGTATAACAAGGTGATGATTCCAGATTTGCCTCAACTTTGCCGCAACCTTCACATTATCAGCGTATTCGGTATCTGCTAGAGAAACCACCCACGAGTTTGACATCAGCTCTGAGGTCTTCATCATTGGCGTTTCACTTTTCGTCCTCAGCTTTGCTGTCGGTCCAGCCCTTTGGGGTCCTTGGGTGAGTATAGATGTAATTTCATGTTCCGATTGTGGAGCCCACAAACATCATCACATTGCCTAACGTTCTTCATCAAAATAGTAAGTCTTGGAGCCTGCTTTGGGAAAAATTCAGTCCAGCGACACCCTCCTGCTAATTTTGAAAGAAGGTCCGAGCTTTACGGAAGACAAATACTTGGGCATGTTTCCCATGTTGCTATGGTGGCCTTCATGGCGGGCTCAGCTGGTAGCCAAAATATCTAGACACTTGTCCTCTACGATTCTTTGCTGGAACATTTGCTGGATCCCCAGTCGCAAACGCAGGTGGCGCCATAGCAGATCTTTTCCCACCGGCCCAGAGAGGCCTCGCCATGGCCGTTTATTGTGTGGCCCCTTTCCTTGGACCTATTCTCGGCCCCGTTGTTGGTGGCTTCATATCGCAAAGCGTGGGATGGAGATGGATACAGGGAGTGTGCATCATTTTCATTGGTGTCATAGGTATGTTTCTCTCTTTTTTTATCTTGGTTCTTTTCAACTTGACCGCATGACGGGCACGTCTGGGGGTTCAGGTGAAGCTGACGAAGAAGTAAAGGCGTTATTGGCGTGATTTTCATCCCAGAGACGTACGATCCAGTGCTTCTCATCAGGAAAGCAAAAGCTTTATCCAAAGCCGACGGCCATACATTCATCAGTGCTCTCGAAAAGAGCCAATGCAAGTAGCAACCACGGGAAGTCTTTGCGAGAGCTTTATTGCGTCCTTGAGTTTTCCTGTTCTTGGAACCAATCGTTTTAGTGGCTTCCGTCTACATGGCCATCATCTATGGCACCGTTTACATGTTCATGGGGGCTATGCCTATCGTATATAACCGTGATCGGGGATGGAGTGAGGGCATTGGTGGACTGGCTTTCATGCGCATCGTGGTCGGAATCATTCTCTGACTGGTTTATGCCATTTGGGAAAACCGTCGTTAGAGGAAAATATTGAATATTCGACAGTCACGAATCGAATACGTCAAGTGTGGTAGTATGGTAGTATCCGAAAATACCCGGCCATACTTGAGCGCATTGTTGTGGCTGAGTGAGATTGTATCGACATGCAACAACTAACTAAGGCAGGCTACAGGCGACCAAGTTGTTGTTTCAAGGCATCGCAATGTACGTCTTCTGGCCTGTTTGACCCGCAATCCCTCAGCATCCGGTTCGTCAAACGTTCGTATAAGGGTTTAGCCGAGATTTGAGGAACAATACTCCATACCTGGTAGCTTATTAGTACGGATATACCCGCGCTTACTACATACTCCGTACAAGTGGTGGAATATAAGAAATACATGAGAGCAAGATTCATGCTGCTTTGCAAGTCATCAGGAAGCACGACTACTCTCACGGACCTCGATTGCACGGCGCAACAAAACCCAGACGCAATCATCCCCACGTCTGCGCCTCATTGAACGGCCCAACATGCTTGGGGGGGCACTGCTTTTCGTGGCCTTGGCCGCGTCGGCGCTCGCCTCTGTTCTTTCTTCTTCTCAGCCGGTATTGTGGGAGGATCTCCCAGACCTGGATGTGTTCCGCGTGGGGAATGACTTTTACTACTCGGCGTCGACCATGCATTATTCACCCGGTGTAAGATGACAGACAATATGAGTAGTTTACATGATGATATCATTCAAGTCGCTGACTTTCATGCCAGGCACCTCTGCTCCATAGCAAGGATCTCATCAAGTATGTTTTACAAATTGCATCGGGCAGGATGGATTTGCTGGCTAATTGGAGTTCTTAGCTGGGAGTACGTAGGCCATTCTGTTCCAGATCTGGACTGGGGACCCAAGTACTCTCTCGAGGGTGGGCAGAGCGCATACGTCGAGGGAGTTTTTGCCTCTTCCGTGCGTCGACGCCCAAGCGATGGGATGTGGTTCTGGGTCGGTTGCGTCGAATACAGCCGCTCCTACATCTACACGGCGTCTTCGGCCGCAGGGCCATGGACGAAATGGGCCGAGTTTTCCTCCCATTGTTTCTACGACTGCGGTCTCTTGTTCGACGATGACGACGACAGCACACCATATGTCGCGTACGGTGCCAAGACGATCCTAGTCGCCAAGCTCTCAAAGGATCTGAAGTCCCTGGTGGGCAGTCGACCGGTGCATACGTACAGCGGGAAGGCTGAGGGTAGCAGAATGTACAAGATCAAGGGCACCTACTACATCCTTAATGTCGACCCTAGAACGTCCATCGAGTACGTCATGCAGTCCAAGAATGTATACGGCCCCTACCGGTCGGCTACACTGGCCAATGGACCAAGATGTCCTGTCCCTGGCGCGGGATCACCTCAGCAGGGTACGTCGGGCTACAAAGTTGCCGCATGCTAATACAATGATGACTGAACCAACTTCTCACTAGGAGGCATTGTCGATGATCCGCAGGGGAACTGGTACTACATGGCTTTTTGCAACTCGCATCCCGGCGGCCGCGTGCCCGTCATCGCTCCAATCACCTTCAACAGCCAGGGTTTCCCTCAACTGCGCAATTCGAACGAGTGGCCCTCGCCCATGACGCCGCCCATGCGATCCGCCGCCGTACAGCCCGCGTATTATCAAGATGACTTTGACGGCCCGAGTCTAGGTCCAAAATGGGAATGGAACCACAACCCAGTGATATCAGCATTCAGCCTCGGCAACGGCAACGGCACCGGATTGACACTGCAAACGGCAAGTGTAACAAAGGACCTGTACCAAGCGCAGAATACTCTCACTCATCGCATCTTGGGCCCAAAGAGCCGCGCGACAATCAAACTATCCTACAAGGACATGAAGGCGGGAGATCGCACAGGCTTGGTCTTGTTGAGGGACCTCTCGGCGTGGGTCGGCGTCATCAACAACGATGGCAAGGTTTCTGTCGGCGTGTGGACAGGCTGTGCCCTGACCCGGGCCAAAAGCAACAATCAATGGTCTACAACGGCAACTGGCTCGCTACAGACTTCGGCTGCCATTCCTCGCACGGAAGAGAAGAGCATCTGGCTGCGTGCTACCGCGAATGTTGCGCCATATGGTCCACATACCGTTGAGTTCTCCTACTCCACCGATGGAGACGACTTCCTCGACATCGGCAGCCCTTTTACCATGAAGACGAATTGGGATTTCTACCTGGGTTATCGTTATGGTATTTTCAACTTTGCAACGCAGTCGCTTGGGGGCAGTGTTGATGTAGGCAGCTTCACATTGGACCGCGCTTCATGAAGTTGTTTCTTAGAATGAATATGGCACCACCCGTGATGTAATTTCGAGTTCCCTAAACGCTACGTCATAGAGTCCCATAGATCCATCACCCCCGCCTGCCTAAGACATGGAAACAACTTGTTTACTCAAAATATTTGTGCCATTTATTCTTTTCTTTCTGTTTCATTCACGCACGCTCCTCCGATACCTGCAAAACATACGCGTAAAGGCCATTCATTCTGTGCTACGAGACCAGACTGAAAGTCAAGATGGCAGCGCAATTTAACAATGGTAGAGCTATGAATCAATGACCCCCCCCCCTGGCATCTATACCCTCGAAATTCACATCTAATACGCCGCTTCACAAAAAGAGCAGGACATTCCCGTTTCGAAGCAGTCTTTCCCAGGGACTGACCGTGACATGCCGTCCCCCAAGCCTGTCAGAGGTGAACTGCCCGACGGACGGGGAGAGGCTCACAGCTACTTGGCCGCGAACAAGCTCAAGGGCAAACGAGCACTAATCACCGGCGGCGATAGTGGCATCGGGGCAGCTACAGCGGTGTTGTTTGCCAAAGAGGGCGCCGTCGTAACCATCGCCCATCTTCCCGAGGAAGAGGGCGATGCGCGGGACACTAAAAAGCAGGTCGAGAAAGCAGGCGGTGCTTGCCATCTCGTTTCTGCTGATTTAGTAAAGAGGGAAAACTGTCAGAGGGTGGTTGATTTCGCGATTGAAAAGATGAAGGGCATCGACATATTGTTCAACAATGCCGCATGTAGGTCCAGACACACGCACGCACACTGTAACATGGCACGAGCTAAACAAGGGTGCAGACCAGATGATGGTGCAAGACATCGCAGACTTGTCAGAAGACCAATGGGTGCATACGTTCGATATCAACATGCATGCTTACTTTTACATGGCCAAGTATGCCCTGCGTCACATGCAACGTGGGTCCGTCATCATTAACAATGCGTCCATCAACGCATACATTGGTCGACCGGATCTGCTGGACTATACCTCCTCCAAAGGCGCCATTGTTTCCTTCACGCGAGGCCTGAGCAATCAATACATCTCGAAAGGGATCAGGGTCAATGCTGTCGCGCCAGGGCCAGGCAAGTTTGTCCCCCGTCATGCGACCAGAGTGAGAGTGATGGTCAAACTAACAATGAAATTCACCCTACCCTAGTTTGGACTCCCCTCATCCCAGCCACCATGAACGACGAGGCGCAAAGGCAATTCACGAGCCCGATGGGACGACCGGCGCAGCCGTCGGAAATCGCATCGTGCGTTGTGTTTCTCGCGTCAGCGGACAGCTCTTGCGTAAGTGGTCAGACGATACACTGCAATGGTGGTACCGTTGTCAACGGTTGATTGACGGACCGTGATGCAAATGCATGCTGAGGAAGGCAATGAATGGGAGACCCGTGAATCATCTTGGGGACTAAAAAGTCTGGAGGGGCGCGGGCCCTGGGACCTACCTAGTAATACTCTTGCTTGATGTACCTGATTATTCCGCTCAGTGTTTTCCCTTTCTGATGACTTTTGCAATCGATGAACGAGGTCAACCGTCATCTGGCAATGTGACGTACCTACCCGACTAAACCATGGAAAGTTTTCCAGTGTCCGATACGCCCCCCCCCCCCCATCCGTTGTTTCAGTAACAGCCACCCATATAAACTCATTTGATCATGGTTGGCCGTGTCCGACGCGGCGCACGGCACAGTCGGTGACGCCGACGTGGGATGGAGTATCTTAGACGCGAGAAGACCCCAAGCCGTTCCTGACTCGGAGCGAGCGGCTCGGGAGATTTTGTTCCTTCGATGTTGGGGTTCCGACGCCGCCCTCTTGTGGCAATCATGAAGGCAAGGTTCAAACGCAATTCGTGTTGCAAGACAAAGTGATGTCCCATTCTCCAACTATTTCCATTTCCCGTGCGGGGAGGGGCATGCATGCGGCTTGGAATTGAGCTGAAGAGATGGCTTTGGAAACCACGACGTTCAAGCAAAAAGGGCCGGGGCCAGCATCGAGGGTGAAACGGACGTTGTCGTCGACTCCGTCGAGGTTAGGAAAAGCACGACTCGAATCCCGACGGAGCAAAGGGCAGTCTGTCACATGACCCACATTCCGCCCCATGGCCCAGCCCATTTGTTCGCATCTCTTCACTTGGCCGTCCGGTCGTATCACCACACATGAGACGTCTGCGAAAATGCGGCATGAATTGACGACGGTTTCAATTTTCGCAAGGCATCTTGCCCTCGAATCAGACGCGCCGGCCTGGCCCAATCACGCGAGGGCGGGGCTCCATCATGATACCAAACTTGTAACGACAACTCGCCGTCTAAAACACCACGACAACTCGTCGTCTAAAACACCACGACAACCGGGCTTTGACTCAAGACGATTCGCCGTCGGATGACATGATGCCCCAGAGAAAGTCGTTGACCTCAATGGCATACAAATACTCTCTCCATCCCGCTTCATTCAACCTCTGCATTCAACACATCAACACAAACACATAATCCGTCATCTCTTTCGCACTAACACATCAATCAAGTATAGCTGGCCTATATCTTACAATCTAATACCTCTAATTCACACACAATTCCAACAACAAACCTCAGCAATCCCTCCCATCCACATCAATCAAAATGGTTCGCATCAACAACTTGGCTCTTATTGCTCGTAAGTTCTTGAACAAACTCCCCAAACAACCCCCACACTCCTCTTCTCTCGCAGCTGCAAGGGATACACCCTGTTAACACGCCAATTTCACCAGTGAGCGCAACCGCTCTGGCGGCTACTATTCCCAGCGACCGCCGAGGAGTGGACGTTCTTGCCGAGGGCGACATTCTCAGCCGGGCCTCGCCCCTGATCGACCTGGACCGTCGTCAGGAGCAGAAGGCGCCCGACACCCCCGAGGTCCAGAAGCTCAAGGAGGAGAGAAAGGCCATCTCCCCCGAGCTCGAGCAGGCCAGGGAAGAAATGAAGGCCGCCGGCAAGGCCGCCGAGGACGCCATCCCCCAGGAATTGAAGACAAAGGAGGAGGAAGCCAGGAAGAACATGCGCGAGGCCCGCAAGGCAGCCAACGACGCCATCCCCCAGGACCTCAAGACGAAGGAGAAGGACGCCCGCAAGAACTTGAGGGAAGCTTCCAAGGCCTCCGAGGCCGCCATCCCCCAGGAGCTCAAGACGAAGGAGCAAGAGGCCCGCAAGAACCTCAAGGCGTCTGCGAGAGCCGTCGAGGAGTCCATCCCCCAGGAGCTCAAGACGAAGGAGGAGGAGGCCTTCAAGAAGTTCAGGTCCGTCCGCCAGGGTCTCCCCGAGGACAAGAAGAACCAGCTAAAGGACAACGGAAAGGCCCTGTCCGCCGCCAGAAACAAGGAGACTCCCGGCAAGAACTAAGGCCGCTGTGAAACACCCAAGTTTGGGGGGGGGTAGACAAGTCTACCTGGGGCAGGAAACTGCTCCTCCACACCATCCTCCACCCCATTTTTTTTTTTCCAGATCGTGTTACTCCCGCTGTTCTCAATTCGACCGAGTAGCTACAAAGAGATAGTTGCGACGATTGGAAGCAATTAAACAAGGAAATTATGGGTGCAATGGTGTCTCAATTCCGAAACGTGTCGATGCATTTTCCCGGGTGACAGTGACAGTGTCTTCCTAAATTAACTGTCTTCCGTTGCCTGAGCTGTAAAGGCTTTCCTTTGACTGTGAATGCAGCACGAAAAAGGTTAGAGTGAAATGGCATCTCATGAGGTCGTCAAAATGTCCATGGAATTGCCATGGTCTAAACACCGCACATGAACGAAGCGTCAAGTGAACTTGCTGAAAAAGAAACGGACTGGCGGAAAGTAGTCTAGGGTAGTGGAACAGTCCCAGTGACGATTCACAGATTCCTTGCCTAGCAAATGCAACGCTATATTTCCCGCCGCACCGTCCGAGGAAAAAAGCCGGCATTGGCCAGTTGCACTTTCTGCACGCCACACAAAGTGTCAGAATCCTGCAGAATCCTGCCCTGCTCAGTAGCGAGGTCAGTATTAGCGAGGCAGGAGGCAGCGAGGCAGGAGGCAGCGAGTCAGCGAGTCAGCGCCCTAGCATGTATGTTGTATGCACCAGGTGCCCTGTATTATAGACGGCTTCACGGGCTATCTACACCTGTCACTGTAGCAAAAAGTACCCGCAGGAGCGTGTAGTCACTGTAGTGTAATTGGTTGCCATGCTAGCTTGGCGCATCTCCATGTCTTATCGTGAATGGGGAGCTCAAAACGTGGAGAAACATCAACTCGGGTTTGCCCTTTATCTCACACATCTGGTCTGTACCGCACAACGTCACTACATCACCTGTTCCGGGACGGTCACCTGTTCCGATACGGTCGATTCATCGCAACGGCAATCAGACACTCATCGCGAATGCGCTGCCTATTACGATGAGGGCTGTGCCCATCATCCGCAGCAGAACCGGCTGCTTCACATGTCGACGGCGGAAGAAGAAGTGCAGCGAGGAAAAGCCCATCTGCATCGGATGCAAGCGCAACAAGTTGGGATGCACGTGGCCGGCTGACACGCTGGCGCAGCATCAATCGAAATCGTCGGATGATCGAACCACAACCACGACATCGGCTCCTCCCCTCCACCCGTCAGCCGGTCAGCTCGATGCGCATTCTCCAGTAAGCCCTCACTCGCAGCAGTCGCAAACTGTGACTTCTCCGCTCGAGGGGACTTTGCCTGATGCTTGTTCGCTTTCGGATGCTGAAAGCCCACATCTCCGGCGCTACTCGACTGCATCGTCTGACGCATCGTTGGGACCTGGGCCTGGGCATGAAATTCATGATGAGGTGCAAAGTGACTTGGAGAATCCACCATCGCCCGCGACGCCTTCGCCATCCTTTGGGACTTTCGCAAACCTGACCCTGGAAAGCAACTCGAATTCACACCATCCACCAGATGGGCCCAGTGTCCCAGAAGTCGCATTCGTTTCTGGAAGAGAAGGCCTCGGCGGAGACAACATTTACCTGCATGAGAACATCCCCATGAATATGAGCCTCCTACCTTCTCATGGCCACGATTCCTTCGAGCTTCTAAGCTACTATCTGTCTCGGACCGCCAACAGCATGGGAAACGGTTCTACCGACATCAATCCGTTCGTGGCCAAGCTGATTCCCCTAGCCTTTTCCGAACCGCTCGTTCTGCACCTGATTCTTGCACAGAGTGCTGTCCATCGACACGCTTCAAGGGAATGCACTTCTGGTGGTGAGGTTGCAACAAGATACTACTCGGACTCGTTGAGAATGTTCGGAAATCTAGTCGGGGAATACGTCGCGGGCAAAGAGGACAAGAATCTGGTTGTCACTGTTGGCAGCCTCATCCTATGTCTTACAGAGGTGGGTCTCCAAGCAGATGATGTATATCGAACTTTTGTTATAAATGCCGGAAAACGAAAAAAAAAGAAAAAGAAAAAGAAAAAGAAAATAACACATGATACATATTCCAGGTAGCGAGAGGAGATGTAAACGGCACAATTTTCGACCATCTCGCGGCATCAAAGTCTCTGTTGACAAGCTTGCTCAGTGGACATGGACCCAATGTCTCGGATGATCTACCAGAGTTTCTAGTCGAGTACTACATGCACATGGTGGCTTCAAGCATGATATCGAAGGACCCAAGGGGCACTGCGCAGGCCGCTCCTAGCCCTGCCATCGAAGACGCCGGGAGACGTTTATTAGCAAAGAATTACATGGGCCAGCTTTGTGGCTGTTGGCTCGAGATACTGACGTTAATACCACAAGTATTCCAACTGGGTCAGAGTATCTTGCAGACAGGTGATCAACCTGGATTGTCCACGTCACCCGACGACATGATTGCGTTTGGCTTGCTGCAGTCGCAAATACTCGACTTCATTCCTTCCGTAATGGCCAGCCCCAATAGTCGACTTGCGGGCTTGGTGTTCAAACAAGCTGCTCTGCTTTACTTGTGGAGCATCTTTGGCACACCGCAACAAAACGCACAGACGTCCATGCATGGACATCTCATGAACAGTGCGGTCATGGAGGCGGTATCGTTCTTGAACCGACTGCCAGCTTCGGAGCGCGTGAACACGAGCCTCTGCTGGCCCCTGATGGTAATCGGGTGTTGCACAACGGACCCAGACGTCCAGCATACACTGAGGTTGAGATTGCAGGCCATGATTGAGATGATAGGCCTCGGCAACATGCACCAGACACTGACACTCTTGCAGCATGTTTGGGAGCAACCACCCGAGAACATTAGTCCCTGGACACTGCGAAGCGTCATGCAGCGATGCGAGATCTGGATATCGTTTGCTTGAGTGAAGGGTGAACCATCATCAACCCATCCTGCGACAACAGGCCACGAACAACTGCATCGGTGCGGTTTTTCGCAAGTGACTTGAACATGGACAACTGCAAAAACAACGGACAGCCACTGGGCGCTTGTATACATCCTCGAGCATTTTGTCATCGAAATATACACACAGTCACTTGCTGCGCGCAAGTCGCTCAACGGACACTGAGCCATGCAAGGAAGACTAAGATTTATCAGCGTGCATAACTGCCTGCCGCATTGGACTCGGCGAACACGTTGGCGCCTTGGCCGGGAGACTTTGGACAAGGAGCCGACATGGCTGAGCTCGAATGCTCGCTGTACGGCTGACGATGCAGACGATGTCGGTTTCCACCACGTCAGCATCGAGGTGATGGATAGAGCCTAAATTATGGATGTAAAACTCATCTGTATTTGTGGTAGTAAAAGCAGTTCTATCGTCATATACATGCTTTGCCTGGATTCAATTGCAAAAAGTCGAGTCAGCATGGTATATCGATGTAGTTTCAAGCTCTGTGCGACATGCTGACTTGTCACGTACGAGCGGACAACAGGATCATGACTGCAGCCCTCGATATTTTCGCGTCAACCTCGATTGATACCAGACCATTTCCCCTCTTCATTTCCTAACATTGTCACAGATTCTCAAGAATCCAAGATGCTGCGCAAGAAGGAGGCTTTTACCGTGGTCACGCCGATGCCCAGCTTCATCCCGCGCCAGCTCGCTCTCGATATCCTTCACTCGCATAGCAAAGTCATGACGCTCGACCCACTCGTCCTCGACCATGAGGCAAAACATGTCATATTTCATTTCCATCGGCTCTCACCCAATTTGCGGCTTCTCCTTGCTCCTCTGAACTGATAGTAAGTCGGTTGAGCCTCTCGTATCGCGCCAATCCTCCCCAGAAAGTTGGCAGGCGTATTGCACGGACAAGGCTTCGTCGAGCCGTCCAGCTCCTCCATCAAACACATGCAGTGGATAATGTTCCTCGCGGGGCCATGCTGCCTCACGGCTTCACTGCTGCCACCGTGAGTGCCGCACGCACAGGGCTCCATCTCGCTGCTTTGCACGTCGTCCACGGGACAGAGACAATGGACTTGGGGCCTTGCGCCTGCCTCATCGCATGGCGGCCGGCCTGAAGCGCATTGACTTGAGACGACACCACTGATACTCTGAATGTCTACATGTCGAACTTTGTGGGGGGTTTCGCAATCGCAGGGCCCTTTTGACGTGAGGCAATCGCAGTGCCTTACTTGGATGTATTTCTATACGGTATCAATCATGTGCAGCTGACAATGAATGCAGTGGTGTCCTCGGAGGGGGGTCCGCCCACCTTGGCATCATGTTGGACTGTTGCAGCCGTCACAGCCACAGCCAGAATAGCCAGGGAGAAGGAAGTGAAATATCTCATGTTGGCACAGGTGCAATGCTGTCTGCGATGTCGTGCTGACGGGTTCAGGGAATGGGGGAAATAGCTGTCTATATGTACCGCAACGTCATGGGCTGTGTATATGAGCGAGGTCTAAGACACAGATGTGCCAGTTTTCTGAAGAGAGCATGGTGGCAATGACCTGCTTTGCTTGATTGGTTGCTAGCATTCTCAGGAATGAATCCGTCGTCAGTGTGCTTAAGCTGGGAATGAATATACGTCGGTTCTTGAAATACATGCTCGTTCAAAGCAAACCATATCAGCGAGGGCCCAGTTGGCTGACATCTTGCGGAGATGTGAGGGGGGATTTCATGAATGCAGTCGCTACACCTTTATTAAGAACGAGTTTACTAACTATGGCTGGACTGAGTCCGCTTGCATTTGCATTTTCTGGAACCACGGCATCGGTAGACGGTAGACGCAATGCAAGGGAGGGCCACCGATTAGCCATGAATAGAGCGCACTAGTTGGCTTATAGTGCAGATTAATTGACCGGTCGTCCAACAAGCACTAAGCTGTTGGACCCCGCAAAAGGCTCGTTCGTCTAGGGGTCAGGACGCTGGATTTTGATCGAGAAATTCCAGAAGCACCAGTTCGAATCTGGTACGAGCCTTATCTTTTTTTTTTTCCACCACGCAACGTTTTGTCTTTGTGTGTTCTGAAGGCGTGCTTCTCTACGGAGCGGGGATGCCTCTTTATTTTTCAGCGTCATGGTGCACTGCTCGTCCGTCGATTTGGCCGAGACTCCGGGTTGTAACGGCAGCCGGGCAGAGAGGAAACGGATGATAAATTATTTGCTGCTTTACAACCAAGACCAAGCGCGCCAGGACTAGACTAGGGGCAGGTGGGCACGGGGCAACGGGGGGACTCCCTCCAGCGAGTCTCCTCCCTCGTTTGGCGCCATCCTTGCCGCTTTGGGGGGGTGGAACAAGAGGGCAGAAGAGGGCAGAACGGTCAGCAGACCGGTAACACAGTGGGCGTAGCTGCGTCATCAGGCCTTTCACATACGTGACTGCATCGGACTGCATCCTCCATCACGCGCCTGCTTGCCCGGCCTTCTCTTCTTCCAACACTCGACTACGCTCGACCCATTGAATTCTCCTTACCTGAGCGCACATTACCTACCTATTACCTACCTATTACCTTGTATACCGCTTCCTGTCGTCCAGTCGGTTCTAAATTCTAATTACACTCGCCCATTAACACGACCCTCTCTCCGCAGTAGCCCACTGGTGCCTACGTTTCGCAACAAGTTGGGAGAGACATTACGGCCGGACAGTTTCTGAGGCATCTCCTTCGATAGACGAGAGTCCTGACAACAAGGGACACGCTACGCGGGACATGTCATGGACTGAAAGTCTTCGCTTCCGATAATTCAAGTGTCATCCCCTCCGCCATTTTCTTGGCAACAGAATCGAAATGTCAGATCTTCTCGTTCAACCGCACAAGGTTGCAGGGCTTCACGGGACGGGCCCCAGAGAAGCATCCTCTGCTCAAGGAAAAGTCGATGCTCCTTCGTCTCAATCATCCAGCGGCCGAACAATTCGGAAGGCTGTCTCGAGGACACTCAGAGATGCGAATAATGCCATTCTATCATGGAAGGACGGGCTGACTCCCCAAGAGCGCGAATCCAATCGTGTCCGGCAGCAGAGGAGAGATGGGCTATTGGATCAGATGAAAAACGTGGGTCAAGTTTTCACAGAAGCATTGGGAGCATCGTCTGCAGAAATTCTGTGCTAATACATACATCTTGAAAAGGCCCAAACATATCAACAATGGACCGCCGCTGCATCAGAACTTGACGCAGTCGATGGCAACGACAGATGGAAGAATGATACGGCGGACGGCGAGTATGACTTTTTGTTCATTCAGGAGCGCTTGCGTGCTCTCGACGAAGCACGCGCAAGCGCCGACGTTCGGGCTACGATGCATCTTGTTCGAACAGAATTGAGTCGAGACCTGGGCGGTATGGACAATGTAGACCTGTACCGCCATTCCTATGTTGGCACCAAGAAGCTCATTGAGCGCTACGTCGACTCAGCGATTCAATCCATTGACGCCCTCGTCTCCCAAGGCGCAGTCCAACACCACAACATCGAGGTGAAGGACCTTTTGGAAGCAATGTTGTACTCGCGACAAAGCTTTGGTCGCAGCGCCTTGTTGCTTTCGGGGGGCGGCACATTTGGCATGACACATATTGGCGTGTTGAAGGCCTTGTTCGAGCAACAGCTTCTTCCTCGTATCATATCAGGTGCCAGCGCAGGAAGCATTGTCTGCGCCGTCATGTGTACCAAGACAGACGAAGAGATCCCTGGACTCATCAAGGATTTCCCGTACGGGGACCTTTCCGTCTTTGAAGAAGAAGACAGCAATGTGGGTGTCTTGGGACACCTTAGGCGTCTACTGACGGAGGGCAGCTGGTCCAATATTGATAACCTCACGAGAGTCATGCGAGGGTTGATGGGCGACATGACGTTTCAAGAGGCATACAATCGAACTCGTCGCATCCTCAACATCTGTGTATCTACAGCATCGATTTATGAACTTCCCCGGCTTCTCAACTACGTCACTGCTCCAAACGTCATGATATGGTCGGCAGTTGGTGCCTCCTGCTCTCTTCCCTTGGTATACACGTCTTCCCCTTTACTAGTCAAAGACCCTGCCACAGGCGAGCATCATCCTTGGACTCCCACTCCCCAACGCTTCATTGACGGCTCCGTGGACAACGACCTGCCCATGACCCGCCTGGCCGAAATGTTCAATGTCAATCATTTCATAGTTTGCCAGGTGAACCCGCACGTCGTTCCCTTCTTATCAAAGGACGACGTCCTTGCGCAGGACAGCCGACCCCAAAAGACTGGCCCCTCCCTTCCTGACGATTTCGATTGGGCATGTACGCTTAGCACTTTGGCCAGAGACGAGGCTCTGCATCGGTTGCAGTTCATGGCTGAGCTTGGCATCTTCCCCAATCTCATGACAAAGTGTCGAACCATTTTGAGTCAAAAGTATTCAGGTGACATCACCATCTTGCCGGAAATCGCCATGAACGACTTGCCCAAACTACTCAGCAATCCCACCGTGGATTTCATGTTGCGCTCTTGTATTGCCGGCGAGCGAGCGACGTGGCCGCGGCTCAGCCGGATACGAGACCGCTGCGCAATCGAGCTTGCCCTGGATCGCGCAGTCCACAGCCTACGTGCTCGCGTAGTCTTCTCTGAAAGCCAACGAAATCTGCGAGCTCTAGGCAGAGGCATTCGGAACCTGAACCTCGGCAGCATGGTGCCGCCTACAATCACATCACAACAACAGTCGCCTGCTGTCGTCGCAGGGCAATCGATCGCTGCTGGCACCGGCCAAGCACGTAGAAGGCGCCGCTCTGGAGGCAGCGTTCAAGCCCTGTATGATGGAGGTACACTCCTAGACACGGACATGACCGATGAGGATACTGTTGCTGAGGAAGTCAATGAGCTGCTGTCTCGCGGCCGACTCGGTATCTGGTCTCCCATATCTCAACGCAAGCCTCGCCTGAAGAGATCTAGCAAAAGTGTCATCAATGTGCCTCAGCAAAAAGCGGCTGCCACCATTGCAGCCACACGCGACTTCAACGCAATCCCAGAGTTCAACTTTTCGCGTCCACTCTCCAAGGCTGACAGCAGGTCTAGCCTCGTGCGACCCAACTCGGGCAGGCGTGATGAGACCAGATCATCAAGTCCGCGAATGTGGTCTGAGAAAATGGGAGGACTAGCCCGAGGCGAGGCGGCATCTCCCATAGACGAGCTGGATACGAGTGAATTGGGCCATTCGAGTGACGCAGATGCAGATGCAGATGCAGAGCAAGCAACGGAGGAAAGCGATCCTGATCCCTATGACTCATCATCTCGAAACGCGCCACAGGAAAACGAGCGACGAAGGGAGTTCAAGCGAGGAGGGTCAATATATAGCAAGAATTAGATGCTAAACCAAATGGCGCACCAGAGCTGCGCCACCATCTTTCGACATCTAGAAGGAGAAAGGTAGAGACGGGGACAAGGTATAAACCGTCGATGGATGCATTTTACCCAGCTCTGTCGGCTGAGTAATGGGTGGTGTACATTGTCTTTTTTTTCGTCGATAGCGCATAGCATACATAGCGTTTTTATAAACATGTCTTGGATGCAGAATACGTTGACGTTTGTTTCAGTATCTTGGCGATTGTACTCGTAGCATACGATTGGTTCTTGTCGCAGGTGGGCATTTTGAAATATAGTTGTCGCATTTACACAGGGAACCGTAAGTTTGAATAGAAGGGAAAAATGGGTGTTTCTACGTCCTTTATACACGGGATACTAATCACCCAGCCGGGACATGGACTGACCTTTACAACAAACGTAGCAAGACTGCGAAGCGCCGAAAGGCCAATGAGGCTGGGAATAAGCTAAATGGGACAGAGCATGTGAGCAGGTCCAGGGCCAGGAGGGAAGCAACCTTATCCATCGATCAAATTAAAACATCAATGAGTAGAATCTGGCTCTGCGCTTTCAGAGGCTGCTTGTAGGTTATGTAGTAGTTTGGAAGCAGTTGTTTAGCATCGGATATACCTCGGCCGCGTGGCCTAATGGCTAAGGCGCTAGATTTCGGTCTCCCTCCGAGCTCTCTAGAGATTCCAGGTTCGACTCCTGGCGTGGTCGATTTTTTGGGATGTAAAGGGGAGAAATTTTTTTGCTTGTTCTTTTTCTGGCTGTTGAGTTGTGGGTTTGACCTTTGAGATTGTTTTTTTTGCTGGGGTAAAGTTGACAATGCGCATTCTAGCTAGCTGTTATACGGCGAATAAATACCCTGTCCCCTGTCCGTACGCGTTGTCTACAAGTCCCCGACGACTTGATCGGCAAGGCGGCAACTCGCGGGAGGTCGGAGTGGGCACATTGCGTGCTTGTCTCGTGCCCCGACAGGCCGGGAGCAAGCCTTACTAATTACCAACTTCATCAAGTTATTATGGCAGCTCTCATTGCGTCAGCGAGGCTCGGATGGCAAAATAGCGAGGTGGGCCAATGAGGCTTTTGGGGGAGCACGCCATCGCTTTTGGGTCCCAAGGCTGGCTTGGTTGGCTTTCAGGGTCCTCTTGCGTGTGGGTTGCGTTGGGGGATCGTCTGCATTTCGGCCTGGTTGGGGTGGATGAGGATGGATTATCATCGTGGATGGATTGACTCTTTTCTCGAATTGAGCTTGCCATCATGGCAAATTGATGAGCAGGCGTGGGAGAATGCACTTTTGCAAGATTCGACCAGGAACGGCATTCAAAAGCAAGGGAGGGGCAAGAACTCAAGAGGGGCAGATGGAGGGGCAGATGGAGGGGTGGGTGGCACTGGTGGGGGACAAAAAAGATGGAGGGGAGGCGGCAGCGAGACCGGACTACCAAATCCACGACACATCCCGAGATCCATCATCACATCAACAAGCACGTGGATGAAGTTATTTTCTCCTTTGGCTTCTGGCGCCACACCAGGCGTAACTTCCCTGGTTGGGGCCAACGGTTTGCTTATTTAAAGGTCTTGCCACGCTCAGCGAGGCCCTCCTCTTCCCCCTTCACTCCCCTTTTTTCCTGAACCATCATACATACTCCGTACGACAACCCACAATCCCGCATTCAAACATGACCGGCCCTCTCCGTCTCGGCTCCAAGGCCCCCGACTTCACTGCCGACAGCAACATCGGCAAGATCGAATTCCACAAGTACATCGAGGGCAGCTGGGCCATCCTCTTCTCCCACCCTCAGGATTTCACCCCCGTCTGCACCACCGAGCTGGGTGCCTTTGCCAAGCTCGAGCCCGAGTTCACCAAGCGAGGTGTCAAGCTTCTCGGCTTGTCGGCCGACACCACCGACAGCCACGCCGGCTGGATCAAGGACATTGCCGAGGTCACCGGCGGCAACGTCCAGTTCCCCATCATTGCTGACCCAGACCGTGTTGTGGCCAACCAGTACGACATGTGAGTTTGTTTCGCCCTTTGCCCACGGCGGCAACTTCTGGAATCGCCAAACTTTCCGGCATGACACTGACCCCCCCCCCTCTACAGGATCGACTACCAGGACCCCTCCAACATCGACAGAAACGCCCTGCCTCTCACCATCCGATCCGTCTTCTTCATCGACCCCAAGAAGACGATCCGCACCATCCTCTCCTACCCCGCCTCCACCGGCCGCAACGCAGCCGAGGTCCTCCGCATCGTCGACTCCCTCCAGGCCGGCGACAAGCACAAGATTGCCACGCCCATTGACTGGGTCCCCGGCCAGGACGTCATCGTCGCCAACAGCGTCAAGGAGGCCGAGGCCAAGGAGCTGTTCCCCAACCACAAAGTCATCAAGCCCTACCTCCGATACACTGCTCTTCCCCAGATCTAAACCGCCTGCTGAATTTGCCTTCGTTGCAGAATCGGGGCGACCAAGATGTGCATTGATCGAGCCAAAGGCTGCATTGTGAAGTCGTGGCGTTGATATGAAAATTAAGCGAGCGACTGCCCGAAAATACCCTGGTGAACGACCCAACGCTTCTGCTACCCGTCGCCTTTGCAGCAGGTAACCCAGCGGGGGGGAGGAGGGAAAACAGATTTGATACGAGACGACCTGGGTGACTTGGGAGCCACATGGTCGCGCACGACCGGGACACGATTAATGAAGGGAGGTTCAAATTCAAGAGTCGCGTCTCAGATCAGACTAGCTTTTGAATACAACCATAATTTTGAATCACTTGCTGTTGTTTTGCGTGTCCTCGCCCACCGAACAATGACAATCGTCTCATTGACTGTTTTGCATGGTACTACAATCACGCTACTTATTTCAAAGGCCGTCATCATCATCATCATCATCATCAATGCAACTATTCGCTAGCTAATCGTGGACAAAGTCCAGATCAATTAGAGATTGAAATCTTTTCATCCTGTTGCGATCTATTCCCGATATATGTGCCGCCTACGATGCTCAATATGCCTTTCCACCATGCGCAAGAGCCAGCAGGTCAGGATTGCCCTTCTTGATAAGCGTCTTCTCCTTGGGCAGGTTGTCGAGCAAAGAATCCGGAAGCTTCAAGTGGTCCTTGATGGTCTGTCTCGGAGTGAGGGCAAGCCACTGCGCGACCGAGATGTCGGTAAACTTGGGCGCCTGCAGCACCTCGAGGAAGACGAGGTCCTCGGTCCCCGTGTTCTCAACGTAGTGTGCGTCGTCACGCGGGATGTACCCGACGTCCCCGGCGGTAAAGTCAAAGGTCCGGCCGGCGCTGGGCGCAGCATAGACGGTGGCCCGGCCGGAGCCTTGCAGGAAGTAATCCCACTCGTCGGAGGAAGTATGCCAGTGCATCTCGCGCATGGCGCCGGGCTGGATCGTCACCAGAGCCGCGGAGAAACCGGAGGCGATGGGGAACGTGGTCGGGTCCAGAACCTTGACGGAGCCGCCTGGGACCTCGTGGGGCTTCTGCCGCGACCAATGGTAGGTGTACGAGCTGTTTCCTCCGAGGAAGCCGCCCGGGGCAGTGGCGTTTTGCTGCTCAATGTCCCCGGGCTGGGGCGTGCCGTTGAAGATGTAGAGCTCCTTGTCGGGCACGTTTTTGAAGGCGTCGACGTCGGCCTGGAAGTTCTTGGAAAGGACCTCGCGCGGGGTCCGGGCGAACATTTCGGTGATGAGAAAGGTGCCGTCCTCGTCGAAGTCGCCCGAGTCGAAGACGAGGAGGAACTCGACGCCCTTGTCGAACGCCTGGATGGAATGAGGCATGCCGGACGGGAAGAACCAGACGTCGCCCTCGCAGAGGTCGTCGGTGAAGGTCTGCGACTCGTCGTTGATGGCGGCGACGCGCACGCATCCCTTCAGAACCAGCGCCCACTCGCTGGCCGTGTGCCAGTGGAGTTCGCGGTAGGCATTCGGCGCCAGCTTCATGTCGACGCCGGCCATCTGCTTCGCCGCCGGGAGGGTGGCCGTGTTTTGCTGGCGGGCCCAGCCCGACCTGCCCTTGTACCCGGGCCTGTTGTGTGAAAGACCGAGGGGCCACTTCGCGTTCGGCACCGAGCCGGAATCCGTGCCCGGCGGAGCGTACAGGTCCGGATTCAGCTTCTCGTACTCGTACGTTCTCGGTCCGCCATCTGTGCCGCCGTACTCTCCCCGGATCGGCTCAGGCTTCTCGACGCCGTTGAAGTCGAGGAACAGTCCCAGCTTGGCGTCGGCGTCTTGACCGTCTACCTCCTGGGGGTCTCTGACCAGAGCATCCGAGGATTCGACGTCGGGCAGCGGAGCGTTGCCCCCGAGGAGCTTGCCGTCTCCATACAAGCTCCCGCTGGACGACGTGGCCGTCGGGATCGGGGGCGTGACGCCGCCAACGGGACCGGTGTTCTCACCATATTTCATTCTAGCCGAAGACATTAGATTCGGGTGTACCGTGCCGGGGGAAAAAAAAGTCCTGAAAACTCACTGTAGTGCTGCCGCTGCCAACGCGGCCAACAGGAACCCAGTCGCCGGGAGCATCATGATTGTTTTGCGCGTGGAGTCCGTCTATGCTTGGTACTCAACGGAAGGAAGTCGAGCTCCAGAACTTAGCCATGTCCCTCCCTCCTCCCCCTTCGGCAGTCTTTATACTTTTATCCAAGCTTCCATCCAAAAGGATGCGTCATCATCGGTGCCTGTCCTCCGTCGTCGACAACTTAACAGGTGCAATCCGAAAAGGGAAAGGCAGCGAAGCCTTGTTCTAGTTCGACCGAGTTGCAGCATCAACAGACGGAAAGCCGCGGAGGTTCGGCAAAGATAGATACGTCATCTTGCCCGTGCGGCGTCAAGCAATCGTCAATTTGGAGAAACCGCTGACGTAACCCGAGCAGGAACGCCGATCTAGGCCCGTCACGCGCGCGAGCCCCGCATCCGACCGCGCGATAGGGTGATTGATTTCAAATCTAACAGCCCGTCCCACTTCGTCCCACTTGTACATACACTTAGAATTTGGACGAACCCGGATCCGGGAAAAAAAGATGGGCCGCGAATGCCGGATTCCCGGCCTCGCATCTTTTTTTTTTTCTTCACAGGGGACATGTCGCGTTGTTAATGAACCATTGGCTGCTACGCAAAATAACAAGAGTGCTCATCAGACTGCGCCCTTGCTGTGAAACAAACAATCCTGTTTCTCATCCTGTACCACTCCGTCCGTGCCGTGCTGACCAAAAGTGTCGGAACAAGCATGATATCACTCGCGTTGCGCAGCAAATGTGGCCCGGCAAAAGGTCAGCCCGGGCGAGCGCGCGATAAAAATAGGGCAAGGTAGCCTCTTATAACCTTTAATATCTCTTTCATCTACATTCATGTTTCGTACATGACATGCAACTTGTGTCGATCTGCTGCACATCAGTCTGTCCGGGCTGCAGGACAAGAACATATTTTTACCATGTCCACAAGTGTAGTACTCAATGCCGCAAGCCAACTTCGATACCTCCCCCTCTTTTTTTCACTACGATTTCACGGCGGCACACAATCCAAGGTAGGTAGTCGGTTCATCATGATAACCATGTTTGCTACGCGGTTCTTTCCCCAAAGCCCACGTGCCGTTGCACAGTCCAACTCCGACCGTGGCACCAGTGATGCACATGGAGGTTGAGACAGGGAGGGAGAGCTGAGAGAACGGCGAGCTGCCAAACATCGACAGGAGTCTTGGCCCGAGCGGCATTGCCGGTCTTCCAGGCTCCATAGATGACCGCCCAGGGTCCAGCAGAGTTGCCGATATCATCGGCACCGTGAGCGAAAGAGGCGGTGCAGGCCGTTAGAACCTGGACAAAAGAGTATGTGTGTTCTACCTCATTGGGATACCTCTCGGCGGCGGCATAGACACGCTTCATACGCTCACCCTCAGGGGTACCTTCGAAAATCTGTCTGGGCAGCGTGGATGTCATAGTGCATACCATAGAGGGCCCCGCACACAATCAAGGCTGGAAGACGCTTCGCAAGAATCTTCATGTTGCCAAGTTCGTAAATCTGGCCAGCTCCCATGGGGTTGTCTCTCAGGGTTCTCATGGCCCAGCCGAGGGGTCCTCGCTTTTTCGTGAGTCTAGCATGGAATCTGGCCTCACCCTCCGCAACAAGCTCCTTGTAAGACTTTTGCGTGGCCCCGAGATTGGCGAGACTCTTCTCGCCGGCCTCCTGGGCTTCAGATGCAGCCGAGTCGGTGTGTTCTTTTCCGTTTCCAGAGTCGTCTTCGGCGGTTAGCTTAGGAGAGCCAGTGACAGAATCGTCCTCATCACCATGCTGCACGACGGCATAATCGGGAACATGAGCGCGTTCAGCATGTTCAGGCGCGTGCTTCTTAAAGAGAGCGGGACCGTAAATAATCATCCACCACTCAACAGTAGCATCTTTCTTGATGACCCTGGCGTAAACAAAAGGGACGAAGAAAATGGTAGAAAGAAGAGCAACACCACCGCTGGTGCATATTGTCACAGCCGCGATATACCATCCGGGCTTCTTGTTCAGTCCTAGATTAGGGGAGCCCTTGTAAACAATAGAAAGCGTGCAAAAAGTAGCGGCAATAAGGAAGAAGAAGGGCGATGTGTGGACAGCCCATGGAACAGGCCTCTTCCGCATATGAACCACCAGTTTAACCAACATAAAGATGGCAGCTGCAAACCCACCAGAAATCACGGGTGCCATGCCCAGACCAGCAAAGATGGCACCAAGGCCTTTTCCATCATTCCATCCCCCCAGCGTTGTTCTGAAAAGCTGCGCTGGGAATAATGCCGTTCTTGATAGTTTCGGCGGTACGCGCGCCAACAGTGACTGCGCCGAGCATTTCGAATACAGTACCGAATATCATAGCCTGCCGGTACGAAATCGATCTCGATGAAACGCTTGTTGCCCAGGCATTGGCAACATCATCTTTCATGCAACAGCCAAGCGTTAGTCTATCGAATGTCCCAAGGTCCAAGCGCTTTGCAAAGAACTGGCTTGCTCTTGGCTCGACCACTTACTTGCACCATTATTTTAGGCATCAAGCAGGGCAAAAAATGTGCCAATGGCAAAAGACGTAGCCGTACTGGTGGAGGGTCGGCATCTTGATGATGGACGAGGACTGCTTTCACACAGTGCCCTTGTTGCCGAAGCGGGAGGTTTCAGTGACCTGATTCTTTGCAGAAGCCAAATATCCCCAGTCGAGTCGAAAAGATGGGTCATGTTTACCTTTTATGCCATCTCTTGGATTGAACAGAAAGGCCTCTGGGACCTACCAGGGTCCACTTTGGTGATGGCCGAGACGACTTCACTTCCTCGTCCCATCCATCCATCACGCGGATCGTTGACAACGACGTGCAGAATACTCCGACGCAAGGCCGCCGTGAACATTGGGCCATACAATATGCAGGTATACATGAAGTAGCTCTCTCCGCTTCATTTTCTTTATCAACAACAGGGATGGGGCGTTGGCCGTTGGAGTACGGAGTACATGGAGGTTGTTGAACCGGCCCCTGGGCTCCGAGATCCTATCAAAGCAACGAAATCACACACGTGGGGATGCACAAAGCAACCGTATCACAGGAGGTTTTGTACTCCGTACTTGGGGATATCAGAAGATGCCCCGGGCTGGGCCGCCGGAAACAGTGGTTAAATGCCACATGGCTCGACCTGTGTCTAATGTTGGACGCTGAACCCACGTCCAGAATGCATGATCCCGGTGGCCTAGCTCAGCTCGTGGAAAGAATCGACTGGTGGGCCAAGACGTTGTCTGTTGTATGACGGACATATAAATGGTGTTGTCAAATTGGCACACGTGCGAAACTACCCAAAACGAATCTTGTTCAACGTCACGGAGGATTTGACGGGGGCTGACTGGGGGGTCCTGATCTAGAAGAAGAAGAAGAAGAAGAAGAAGGAACACCTGCTGCCGTTGGACCATCGAGTGTATTTACAACCACTCGTGGAGTCTCGCAATAGGAATCTGGGATTCAATGGGTCTGCGTCAATGCGTATCCGCCGCTAAATGTACGACACAGTCGTCGATCTACATGGGGCGATGCCAGAAAGTGTTCAGTTGATGAGACATGTTGTCCAAGAACCAAGAACAATGACTCGGGATGCGGCAAGAAAATTCTGTACGTCCCCGAAGACATAACATGGAGAGATCTTTCAACTGCACCAGTCTTTCCCGCGATCGCCCGCGTGGGGCAGATGTGTCGCTGGGGATTCTTGCAAACCGCCGGGGGGGCAAGGAGGAGGCTGGGAGGGCCCGTGAAGGATGCCAGAGACGGGGAAACTGCCCGTGAGACCGATCCGGGAGCTCGTGGTGCAGACATCGGTCGGCTGCGTGCGGAAACCTTTTGCTTCTCATGGAGCCATTCTGGACTCGAGTCTTCCTCGAACGAGCACACCAGACTCGCAGGGTTCGCGGCCACATGAACCAGTTGCTGTGTGCTGTGTGCTGTGTGCTGTGTGCTGTGTGCTGTGCTGATATGCCGTCGCATGTACATAGCTGATGGTTTGGTTTCACGCTTCGATGGTTGAGAAACGTGTCTTTACACCGGAAATGGCCTTGTCGGTGAAGTCGCATGCTTCCTCCAAGTTGCTCCGACTGATCGGCAGGCAGGAATTCGGAAGGCTCCTGCCAAGTTGGCCTAAACTTAGCACACGGGTGGGGCAAGGTGGGGCAAGGTGGGGCAAGCTGGGGCAAGCTGGGGCAAGCTGGGGCAAGCTGGCCTGGAACGACGCGAGTATTACGGAGTAGCTGACTGTGGATATTAGAGGCGGAAGCAGAGACGGGATTGGCTGCGGGCAAGCGCGCGTCTAGAGCCACCAAATCTCCCCATCGTTCACGATATCCGCAACGATGGCGTCTATCATGACCCACTGCCATCGGAAACGCCCCTTCATTCGTCGAGCGCTCCGTTTCCATTTTCACCGTACATACAGCCAAACATTGGGACGCGTACCTGCATCTGCATCTGCATCTGCATCTTCGATGATCTCGTAGTAGTCCGTAGCTCCACGCTTATCCCTTGATCCATTGATCCCTCCCCCCCCTTTTCTTTTTTCACGACAACGGACGAGGCTAGTTCGAGAGCTATGACGGTTCCTAGAGACGCAAAATTCTCATTTTCAACAAGCCAGTGATGCAGCCGGTCATATCATTCAATGTCCTCCCCCCTCACAACGCTCGATCCACGAGACGAGATCTCAGATGACCGGTCATCTCGCCGGACAAGGCGCCTGCTCAGACAAAACTTATCCCTTGACCACTTTTAGTCTCTCTAACGAGGACCCTCTCTGAGTGTAAATTGCTCCATTTAGTCACGTCCCCCCCAGATACGTCAACATATTAACCGCCACAGTTCTACCTTCTTAACCGCCGGGCCGCCCCCAGATTCCCCCTTGGCCAATATCATCGACCCATTTCCCAACAAGTCGACGTTTTGGACACGGCGAAATCGTTTCACTTCCATTTCCGTCTTGTAGACCTGGTTGCAACTCTACAGCCGCCCATCGTGGCATTGGTCTTCGTCTTTTCTTAGTCAAAGCAATGGATCTCATCGTCGTCTCAAGATCTTAAAGCTGCTTCATGTCCCCATCGTTTGAGGCCAGGCCAAGCTTGTTTCGTTTCTTCTCCAACTTCTCCATTCTTCTTTGAACGTGCCTGGACTGGGTTTTTTTTTTCGGAAATTTTACGTTTCTTTTCTATCCAATCTCTCGTTCCATCACCGGCTTGAACGACGGGGTCGTTTTTTTTTCCCTCACTTGCCCAGGGGAACTTGACTACCCACACACGAACTCCCCGTATTACCTGTCTTATCCCCATCTTTGATCATTATATCATCAGTGCTGCAGGGAAGCACATGCACAGCTCTGCCCACCTTCGTTTCAATAATCTTGCTATAATCAATAACTTGAGCAGCCCAATCAAGTCCGGCTCTAGCCCAGCCCCAGTCCAACGAGCCGGCCTCGCAGAATTACATCACATCTACGTTCCACCATCTTGAGGGGGACACTTTTCTCTCTCGTCACTTTCGTACCATAATGCCTAAACATCACCGCACCGCGAGCGGACCCCATCAAAACTATGCTCATCAGCTGTCGAGCGCCATGGCTACATCGTCCATGTACGCCCAGCAATCGCAATCACAGCGCGTTCAGGTTCCCCCCAGCTACTACACCATCCCCCCTGAATGCCCCGAACCTGCCTCTCTGCAGGTCCCTTCGTCTCAGCAAGCCTCCTATGATGCATATATCGTCGACGCCTCGTCCTTGCCCCCGGCTCAGCATCGGGCATCCTCAGGTGCCTGGACCGTCGACGACGACAACCAGCTCATCACGGCAAGAATGCAAGGTCTGAACTGGAGCCAAATCAAGGACGCCTACTTCCCCACCAAGAGCGCGAATGCATGCCGCAAGCGCCACGAGCGCCTCATGGAGCGCAAGGGCGCAGATGACTGGGACACCCGCAAACTTCAGCAAATGGCCAAGGAGTACATGGGCATGCGAAAGGAGATTTGGAGCGGACTCGCCGCCCGCATGGGGGAGAAGTGGAATGTCGTCGAAGCAAAGGTAAGCAAAGCAAGCCCTCTCTCCGCGGCGCACAACATGACTTTTTTCTCCCATCATCTCGTTTGCCCAAACAAAAAAAGTTTCCCTTGACACTCCAACAAGAAAAAAAAAACCCCCCCAAGTCGCTGATCCAAAAACACCTCTCTCTTTTTCGAAAACAGTGCATGTCCAATGGACTGAAGAATCTGCAAAGTGCGGCTCGCGCAGCTTCGCGCCGCGATCGCCTCGAGACCAGCTCTCACATGACAGGGTATGACGACGATAGCGGCATTTCCGGCATCGGCCTGACTCCTGTTGATGAACTAGACGCATCCTACAGCAGTCCTGAGATGGACTCCTCGGTCGGCGCGGCGCATTCCTTCACATCGAGCTCCGCCGCTTCCGGCGTCGGCTACCAACTACACGCAGCAGCAGCAGCGGCTCAAACACACCTGCTCCCGTCCACCGGCCATCACAGCTCCTACGGCCTCAACGCATACGCCGGCCCCTACGCCGGTAACCACCACGGGTACTCGTCCAGCGTCAGTTCGACGGCGAGCATGGGCCCCCGGTACGCCTCCAGAGGCAACAGCCCCTACATCGACGGCCAGAGGTTACCGGTACCCAACGCGGACATGGGCATCGATAGCCTCATTAACCCATCTGGGGCCAGAAGAGCATGAGCACGCGAGAAACGGTGACCACGCCGGGTTTCCTTGTCGCTTCTTTCCTCGACATTGACAGCCAGATATGTGTCCACCCCCTTTTCAACCAGGGCTTTCCTTGCTCTCATTTCTCGGCTTTTTCTTATCTTGATCTTCAAAGGCCATTACTTTCTCTTCCATCTGCGCTCATCATCTCAGGATATAGGTTTCGAATAGGCGTTACGGAGCATGCGCATAACATGGGTTTTTGGAAAAAAAAAACACGGAAGCTGGAAATTAACGGCAGTGGAAGAGGGGGGGGGGGGGGTTATGAACAATGAATTTGCTTTCTTAGTGTTTAGAGCAGACACAGTCCTGCTGAGCAAATGCACCGTCATTTCCTATGATATTCGAGCCTGAAAGAACTTTGGTAAAGGGTCAGTGCATCCTATTGTTTCTTCGACTGGCAAAAAAAAGGTTTGTTCCGGACTCTGCTTCAATGTATACTAGAGATATATTTTAACAAAGGTGCCGTGGGACATGACGTTTTATTTCTAGTGCACTGGTTCGCTGGTAGTACAGTATAATCTCTAGGCCACCACCATGAAAATCTACTCTTACAACCCTCCTCCGGGATTCCGTCTTGTCTCACCGTCCCGCTATACCCCAGACAATGCAATGCGTGTTTGCACACTAAGATGCAACAAGGGGGGTTTCTCGTCAAGACACACTCTTCTTCTCGGCGACATTCGCAGCCGTCATGGTAGTCATCTCCTCCAGCTCCTCGTCCTCCCACTCGCCGTCGTCGTCGCCGAAGACGCTCTTCCACGCTCGACTCCACATGCCCTTTTTATGGAGCAGAGCCAGCATCATCACACCTGGTAAGTGCCATACGCTGGCCCAGAAGAGGCCACGCGCACTGCCCCTGTGGCCCTCAAACTTCCAAAACCGCACCGCTTGCCGGATAAGCCACAGGTTGACGGGGAGACTGGTCGCGGCAAAGGACCACTCCGTGATACCGGCCGCGCACAGGCCGAGACTGATGGGCAGGAAGACGATGCTGTATCGCAGGGCGACTCGCGAGTTGCGCGCGGGGTTGGTCCACGCTAGCATGCGCAATCCCGCCGCCTTGTACTCGTCCCGGATCGACCAGCTGAGGGCCATGAAGTGCGGGAACTGCCAGGCAAAGAGCAGCCCGGCCAGCAGCCAGCCTCCAATTGACGAGCCGTCACTGGCAAACAGCAGTTCGCGCCACGAGCCATCGTTCGTGGCCGCCTCCCCAGCAGCGGCTGCCCATCCCATCAGAGGCGGGATGCCACCCACCACGGCGCCAATCCACGTGTTGAGCGCCGTGAATGCCTTGAGCGGCGTATACACCCCCGCGTACAGGACGATATTGGAGAGGCCTAGAAACGAGACGGTGGGATTGACGCCAAAAAACAGGGCACCAACTCCAACACCTCCGGCGAGGATGGCAAAGAGCGCAGCCACCCGAGGCGACACCAGCTTGCGAACAAGCGGTCGGTTCCTCGTTCTCGACATTTTCGCGTCGGTCGAGGGTTCGTAAAGCATGTTGAGGGCATTCGCGCTGGCAGAGCACAAAGCCGTACCGGTGGTAAGGAAAAGGAGCGTCAGGGGACTCAGACTCGGCGTTTCCGTCATGGTTGGCATGAGCATCTCCGGGACGGGGTATAATGCGTACGGCACCATGGCAGTGAGAACAACAAGAACGGTGAGTCGCGGCTTCGAGAGTGACAGAAAGGTGGAGAGGATTCGTCGAAAGGAATGCGTGGGCTGCGCGGCAGCTACATTGGTGAGGATGGTGGAGGCATTGGCCGGAAGGGTGCCGTCTTCTGACGATGTAGAGGCGGTAGCTTGTTTTCGAGCTTGTCGCCTGCGATGCGGCGGGGTGTTTGGTGCCGATTGAGGCGCATCCTGCACATTGGCTGTAAAAGTGCCCGTCGTTTGCGTCCGGGCATGGTTTGTCGATTTGGCCGTGGACGTGGACGGGGATGGGGACGGGGACGTCGGTCGCCTCATTCCAGATTTACCTATGACCGAGTCGAGGCAATTGGACCGCTCAAACACACGATTCGACATGAAGAAAGCCGCACTCTTGAGTGGCATAGCAAGGAAGGTGTTGCCGCCGCTCCGGGGAGCCTCCAAGCTCCGCGCCGAGGACAGCCATCGCAAAGACTCCTGACGTCCGAGGGTGAGGACGCCCTGAACATGGACCGCCCGAGATCGACATGGGAGTTGTGATGGCCTCATCGTCGCCTGCTGTCTGCGAGCATGGCGATCTCGGAAGGGGCTCGATCCACTACACCTAGAAGTTTGATGATGGCGCGAAAATCAGCCGCGTCGGTGGGTTGCAAGTTATAGTTCCTGGTGGTGGGCCATTTTTTTTTCCCTGCATCGTCAAGTTCAATCTGCAAGATAGACCACCCCGTTGCACATACGTTCGTGGTCACCAACACGTGGATGGTCATGTGACCGTCCACAAGTCGCCCTCTACCCCAGTGCCCAGTTTGGTGAGCAGGCGGTCCTACTCAAATGCGGAGCTCCGACCCGAGACAAACAACTCCGCTTTTAACTACCGAGATACCCAGGGTCTCAGTCAAGTCAGTCTCAACCCCTCCATAACAAGAACGACGACTTCTTTGCAAAGGATGACCGTAGCCAACTCGTTCACCAGCAAGTAAAGTAAATTCACAACATCGCGTTTCTCCCCCACCATGCCTTCACTACTCAATCTCCTACGGAAAGCATCCCAAGTGGACTGCGACACCATGGACGCCCAAGGTAACTCATAACACACCGTTTGAAACGTCTCTTATACGCCGAACGCGAACGAGAATGCTAAATCTGCCCTGCTCACAGTGGCGGAGAAGCTGGGTCCCTTTGTTGATTGCACTTCCAATCAGGTTAATAACAACCTACGCCAACCCATTGCCGCTTACCCATGAGCTCACATATTGCTGTCGCTCACGTCGCAGGCGATTGCCTACTTCGAACTCGCGAAGCTCGACGCCCCATCCACTCTGCACCATCAAGGCCTCATCACGACGGCCAAGAAGGAGGCCGCCGGTCCCCTGTCCCACCTCCGAGCCGCACTGTCCCCGGAGGAATTCCTCGCCGAGATCCTCGTAAGCACCTTTCCTCTCCGTCATTGGCTCTGCTCTGCTCTGCTCTGCAAAAATCAATCTCTGATACCCCCCAAGATGGTCAAGCTACAGCTCCGTTTCTTGAATACCACAACGGGATACATCCACGTTCAGACGAACCCCAAGCTCTCGTACTCGACGGCCGCTACCGTCGAGAACGCAAAGCGTACGTAAAACTTCTCACCCGTCTCAAGAAACAGCCCCCCCATCTCCAACTATACTAAAATACATTGCCAACCCGCCAGACATCGTCGAGATAGTCAAAGTCCTAGCACCAACAGTCGACCCAAAGCGAGTATGTATCAAAATACCCGCCACATGGGAGGGACTCCAAGCTTGTCGGATCCTGGAGTCAGGCGGCATTGCCACCCTCGCAACAACCATGTTTTGCATGGAGCAAGCAGCCCTCGCCGCGGCTGTCCACTGCACATACATCGCACCATATGTGAATGAGCTCAAGGTTCACTTTGAACCAGGGTAAGTTCGGATGACCCCTTGACTTCGTCCACTTTGCGAGCTTACTCATTGAGAAAAAAAAAACAATGAATGCCATGTTGCAGATACGTCGACCACAACAAGGCGTTTGACTTTTGCCGCCAAGCCCAAGCTTACTACCTGAAGAAGTCTTGTCGCACCCAAGTTCTGGCCGCCTCGTTGACTTCCATCCATGAGGTGATGCAGCTAGCTGGTATCCAGCATATCACCATCGCACCCAAGTTGCTGGATGAACTTGCGGCGACGGATGCCGCGCCGTGGAGCGGCAAGCTCGGCGAGTACTTTGCCCAAGCACCGGCAGACAATGCGTGGGAGACTGCGGATTACGAGGCTCTCGTTGCAGATGAGAGTGCATGGAGACTGGCCTTCACCAGGAGTGGCTTTGGTACAAGCGAGGGCAAGATCATACAGGCCATCAACTATTTTTCCGATTTCCAAGAAAAGATAGAGCTTTTGGTCAAGGCTCACGGCGACTAAAGTCGCATGATGGACGAAGAGATAATAACACACTGCCGTACCGCCCTCGGTAGTATGATGCGAATCAAGTCTGCGCCATCGCAACATGTTACGTGATAGATTAAATTTTCGTCATCAAAGATCAAGGAAAGGCGCCGCGTGTTGAACACATTTGAAACAGGACCCCCAAAACTCCAGTCCCAAGCTTCATTAGCTCCCAGTCAGTGCAGCCCGCAGCATAGCTCCATTCACAGGCATTCGATGGCTTTGAGGAGTACATCCACACCCTTCTCGCCAATGTCTCCCTTGCCACATAGCAGACTACCCACGTCGCTCAGAATTCCGAGAGGTATATAGCAACCCGTCTTTGCCTTCTCCAAACTTTCCTTGAGTCGGCTGGTATGCTCCCATTCCCGAGCAGCAACCTCGGCTCTTTCAACCACACGATTTGAAATGCCACACATGGCAGCGCAGTGCATACCGAAACTCCCCTCCGCAACGCCGTCTTCCAGTTTGTAAAGGAATGTGACTTTTCGTTCCTCCTCGTCGACATGGATTTGCATTCTCTTCTCTTGGACCTCCGGGTGATTCTCGAATTCTGTAGCCAGAGAATGGTAATGTGTAGCGAAGAACCCAACGCATCCGATGTGAGTCGCGACGTGATGCAGTACAGCCTGTGCAACGGCAACTCCATCGTAGGAACTTGTGCCTCGACCGAGCTCATCTAGAATGACGAGTGAACGCGGCGTTGCCTCTGAGAGAATCTTCTTGGTCTCCGAGAGCTCTACGAAGAAGGTGGATTGTGCCGCGAAAATGTTGTCATTAGCCCCTAGACGCGACATGATGCGGTCGACAGGTGTGAGGCGAGCAGACACAGCGGGGACGTAGCATCCAATTTGGGCCATGATGACAGCGACGCAAGACTTTGAAAAGTTAGCACCAAGAAATGTCCCAGCCGAGAGTTATTCGCACAGGCTTACCATTCTCAAGACTGTCGATTTGCCAGCTGCATTGGCGCCAGTCAACAAGTTTATCTTGGCCAGGCCTCCTCCCAGCTTTATGTCATTAGGTATGAAGTCGTCCACAGTGTTGGACATGCATGGATGACGCAGCTCATCAAAATCGACAAAGCTGCGCTCTTCGTCGAAGAATTGCGGCCTACATGCGGGCTGTCCCATAGATGCTGAGGCTTTGGCAAGGCTGACAAGGCAATCGAGCTGAGCTATGATCTTGATGGCCAGTAGCCAGGTGTTGTAATCGACGTCAAACTTCTTGAATAGTCGCGATGCAATCTCTCGCACAAGTTGTGAATGCAGCTCCTCGGCCTCTTGAAGTTCTCTGACCAGCTGTGTCAGCTCGGGGAAGTACCATCGCTTGACGTCCTTGGTGGCAGACATTTGTCGCCAACTGGACGGTACTTTGACACTCTTTGGAGTCTCAATTTGATAAATTTCTTTGCCCACATCGGTGTACTTGAGGCCTCGGCATTTCAGTTCTCCCTTCTTTTTATTTAGCAAATCACCGAGCTGGCCCTTAATCTTGTCCAAACGGCTCAGGCTGTCATCAAATTCCGGCTCAATACCCTTCTCGGGTATCAAGAGTTTCTCTTCTCGGGCTTTGCGTCGATCGAAAGCACTCTTCCAGTAGCTTAGAGGCTCTTCAAGATCAGGCATGGATGAGATGAGTCGGTCAACTATACCATTTCCTCCTTTGAGAGCAGAGAGAAGGCCCATAGTGTACTCTATCTGCTCGAACCCTTCTAGCACGCGCACAAAGTCTTCCGGTTTACACGCGCCAGCGTGAATGCGGGAAATGAGCCGCTCCAGATCCGGCATTTTGACAAGCTGGGACGAAAACTGCTCGCGGACCGTTGAATCGGCATTGAGCATATCCACTGCATCCAGTCGTTCATTGATACGTTCAATGTCACACAAAGGATGAGCCACCCATTGCCGAAATAGTCTTTTGCCAAATGGGGTGATGCACTGGTTTAGTAGGCTGAACAAAGTCGCCTCTGAAGAGCCGTTCGAGGTATTCGTGAACACTTCCAAATTCGTCAGAGTCTGTCCGTCTAGAATCAGGGTCCCATTCTTCTGAATCGGGCTGTACCGCTCAAAGTTTCCTTGTGAAAGCAGAGGCCGCTCTAACTGCAGAAACTTGAGGTATGAGACCAAGGCTCCCACAGCCGACATGACCAAGTCATTGTCCTTGAACTGTTGGAGCACCTCTGGCCAATCGCCATCCTCGGACTCGGGAGAAGCAAAGTAATTGCCGCATTTAAGTTCACGGCGCGAGGTATCGGCATCCCAAAACTCGGATCCCGGTTTCAGATGCGTCCAGATTGTAGTCGGGCTGGTGTTGTTTTTGAGGATTCGCAACGCCTTAGTAGAGAGGTGCGATTTCTCCAAGAGCAATTCTCGCGGGCCAATCTGAGCTACAAAGGTTTCAAACTTGGTGCGGTCGATGTCATCCACAAAACCTGAGAGCTGGAATCGTCCAGTGGCAGTGTCTGCAAAAGCGATTCCAAACGACGGCATGTCATCCACGACAGACTCCTTGATTGCGACACAATAAGCGGCCATGTCGTCCTGAAGCATACCACCGTCAACAAGTGTACCGGCAGTGAGCACGCATGACAGCTCACGAGAGATGACTTTATCGGCTTTCTTGCCACTCTTGTCCTGTCGCTCGCGCATCTCCTTTCCGAGATTTGTCTCCATCTGGTCTACTCTTGCAACTTTGTATTGCTTGGCGATGAATTGATTGACCCAATGATCCAAGGAGCTCTCTGGAACCCCCACCATCCGCATGTTGACTCTGTCGGTCATCTTGAAATCGAATTCTTGATGGCCAATGGTAGCGTCACGCTCGTAGAGTTCATAGAATTTACCCTTTTTGAAGAACACAATTGTATCCCACAAATTCTGCTTAATCTCCCAGTACTGCTTCTCGAATGGAGAGAACTTGTTCCAAGCCATTGGAGGAACGAAAATGGTTCTGGGGTCGTACTCCGGGTCACCAGGAAGCCGCTTCTCTTTGTCACGAATGTTCGCTAGCCAAGGATACCGGTCTTCTGGCTCTTTCGTATATGCCTTTTCTTTTTTGTGTTTAGGGTCTTTTACCACACTTCGTTCGACGGGTATCACAACTGGTCGCTTGTCGGCTGATTCGGGGTCGTAGCTCCACTGGGAGGTGGTAGATGTTGGAATTCCAGTCGTGTGTTCATCGTCCAAGTCGGGGATGTGCGAATCTTCCTCCGCATAGGCTGGGGGGGAAACGTTGGAACGCTTTCGGGTTGTTTGTGGTTTAGCAGGACGCTTTCGTTTTTTACTTTGTCGGCGGCCTTTTTCTGAATCTTCGGAGGCAATGAAGTCGTCCATGTTGTCTAGTAGTCAGTCAGTATGGAGGGAAGCCCACGACAGAAGCTATGTTGTGATTGATACGTACCGTCGTCGTCAACTGGAGAAATCGCATTATCCTCGTCGTATTCATCTTCGTCTTTCACCACAGTGCGGGCTCTGCCACGTCGCCTAGTCTGAGCACTGCTTCCATAGTTGAAAGGTTTCTCATCATCGGAAGATTCTGCGTATGAAGTAACTTTCTTGACCTGAGCTTTATGCATAAGTAAAGAGCTGACGAGAAATTTGTGCCCTCATCCCAAACGGGACATCGAAAACAAGCCCTGTAGGAGACTGTGCGGTCTTACCTTTCGACTCGGGCTGCTGCCAAACGCCGTTGTTGGTTTTGGTTTGGTCTCATTGGCCCTCTGTGCGCTCGATTTCATCGTTGTGGGCGACAGTAATGAGTTTCTCGTCGACTTCATCGTGGAGGCAGGATCGGCATTCTCCTGCGAGCTGGGCGGCTCAATGGCGTCGCTGCTAGGGACGGGTGTGGAGAGCTTAACAGATGGCTTTGGCTTTGGCTTTGGCTTTGGAAGAGAGTTGGCTTTGGTGGTTTCTTGCAGACATGAAGAAGGTTGAGGATCGGGAGAGACCTTATCGCGAGCGGTGGGTGAAGATGTAGGCCCAGGAGATGACTTCTGAAAGAACGACATGATAGACCGCTGCTTCGCCGAAGAGCTGACGGGGGCAGCTGGCTTGGTTGCCGACCTCGCAGGGGTGCGAGCTGTGCTCATCTCTGCTTTCTCGCCCGCCATGATTGGGATCTTGTCCCAAGAGCGCGTATACCTTATACTGTAGCCGATGGACGATCGTCGAGACACTCTTGAGTGCACGCAAGTATCCGCCACGTCAAATACACCAATGGCAAAAATTAGTGTCAACAATGATATGATGCAGCCCAATACAATATGATTGAATATGAGAAAGTGCAAGCTGCGAATAAAAATGGCGAAGATGAGCAGAATTAGAAATGAAGAGGAGATGGTATGGTGGCCAAGATGGCGTGGTAAGTGGTGGATAAGATAAATTAAGTCGAGACCCTGGTCCCGCGTCGCGCGTGAATCGCGACCGCGCTCCCCGGCAGTCGCGTAAAATAGCAGGTAGGTACGAAGTACAGGGACGACTGCTCCTGCCGAACAGACGTCCAGTGCTGGCTTAGTAAGAAGTTAAGTAGTGAAGTAGTGCCCGCTTGAAGCTAGGGTTAGGGTTAAATGACCAATTCTAGGGAAGTTGTAACCATGAAATCACAGTAAGCCTATATATGCGCGATACTCTTCTTCCTAAATAGTATTTGGACTCCAAAATTAAGTTGAGAGAAATGCAGCTACAAAAGCTGGAATTGCCGAGAGTCGTAATAGCCGCTTGGTCCCGTCTGTCCCATTAACTCACCCGTTTACGTCGTCTCCAGGTGTGAACCAGAAGATGAAGCTACATACGAGAGCGGAAAGCACCCGGGGCAAGCAATTATAGCATTGTGTGAACCCACGATAGTACCAGCCTCTAGCATCTCTGAGCTAGTCGCATTTTCGACTTGTTCCCTGCAGCTGACTTCCTCGAGCAGTACACGGGGACAGAGCTCGCTCTCTGCAGTGACAAGGCAATAAGGTCGCGACCACCCCCTCTAGTGCGAAGAAGGCCACTTTAGTGTGGCTAATATAGAAAGCAGTGTTAACAATACTATGTACTTAGTATTATAGATCTCAAAGCTTATAAGTTATAAGTTATAAGCTGAAAGCTAAAAGCTAAAAGCGGTTGCTTATCCAAGGTAGAGAGAGTTCTGCCATCCTTCGTTTCCTTCACATCAGGTAGACACATAGCACCGTGATACGCACAACTCACATGCTCGCAACGTCAAAGCCCGCATAGTCGACCGCATCAAAATCGTTCAAATAATAGCGTAAGCACCGCAATTACCACATCTTCCTCTCCCCAGGGTATAAATCCATCCAGACATTCCGCAGTCCGCGTTCCAGGTCAACCATATCCCGTTTCATGCCTTGACAGGCGCGCCATCGTACGCCGGCTGCGGCTGAGTCGGTGGTGCGTAGTGGTTGGCCGGTTGCTGGACGTAGGTGACAACATTATTGCGTCGGGCCCGGCTGCGCTTGACGAGCCAAACGATGAGGAGAATCCAGGCGACAATCTTGGCCAGGCCGGCAATCGCGAAGCAAGCGCCTGCGCCGTAGAAGAGCCCATCGGTGCCGGCGTTGTAGTAATAGCGATAGCGACCAGTCGTCGTTGTGTTAGTTGAGTAGCTGGATGCCCATGCTCCCAGCAGACCTCCACCGACAATGGCGAGGACGATGGCGACGATGAAGAAGGATAACGGCCACCACTTTGACAATCTCTTCTTTTCGGGGACAGGTTGTGGGGCCTGGTACTGCATGTTGCTCTGCCCGTGGGAGTTGTTCATTTGATGGGACATTTTTGGCTTTCTGTTCTTGCGTGCCGCTCGGGTGAGGACTGGCCCAAGATGACTGAGCTTGATCACAATCAGGAGAAGGGAGGAAAGAGAGGAAGAAGCAGAATGATGGAATGAGATAAAGACGGCCAGGTCGACAGTTTCAGTTGATTGGGAGCGAGGGCAATTTTAACACCCAAAATCAGCCTTGCTGACTTGGTCACACTGGTGTCGCCTAATCTTGAACCTGGACCGTCAAGCGACTTGCCTCAGCCGCAGCGAAAAAAAACACGACTAACAAGGATTGCCATGTCAGCCTGCCAGCAGATTTTCAGCTTTCAGCGCCACGATGGCCTCGCCCATGACTTGGCGCTTGCAAACATTTTTTTCTTGTTTTCTTGGCAATATATGCACGCCGCAGAAGTAGATTCCTCATTCGTGCTCAGCTCCCATAAGTGGGTCCCACTGTCAAGGGTCTGTTCGGGAGTAATTGGACATCTAAATGCGCATATCGCGTTAGTCCCAAAACGGAAGGACGGTCCCCACACCTAATTTTGGTGCGGCTCGCGTCTGTTAATTTTCGCTGTCAATTAAGATACCTATTTATGCGATATTTAAAGGTATTAATACTATTTAAAAAACTACTATTAAAATTAAAGCTATCGTGACTGCCCTAACTTGCGTTATAAGGCTTCATGATAATAAAAAGGAAGGCAAGGAATTTTACAGAAGAGGTCGCAAGCGTTGCACGTTACAGTGAGCTGCCTGCATTTGCCACTAAAAAGAGCTAGTATATTTGGCGGGGAATTAGGTGGAAAGGTACTTCTTCTATTTTGGGACTAACGCGATATGCGCATTCAAAAAACGCGATATGCGCATTTAGATGTCCGGAGTAATTTGCATGGGAGACGCTAATCCGTACATCACTTCTCACTTCTCATCCAACCATCTTCTCAATGACCCAACCAAGTTGCCAACCCATTTTCCAACCCAAACAATGGCCAGAAACAACCAATATCGTAAGCCCGTGCTATCCTGCCCTGACGTTCTTTCGGGTCCCCTTCCACACTCTCATCGCCCTAGGCTCGCTCAACCGATCGTAAGCCCCGACTGCTTCTACCAACGTCAGCACCTCGGTCAATGATGGCGCGACGCTCATCTGGGGCAGAAGACCAAGTTAGTTCTTTGACCTCTTCATCTTCCTCATGTCCGACAGCCCATAGGACGGTGTTCCGATCGACCGGAGAGAAGAAGCATGAGACGCCTGTTTTGGGAACCATGAAGCCCCAACTCTCATCAATCGGGCTCGGAAGTCCGGCGGAAAACGTAGAAAATCCTCCTCTGAGCACCGCCCCGACGTAGTTCAACCCGTCTTGGGGTCGAAGCTCGATGTGCATCCTCAACCGACCATCTTGTCGCGAGGGGTACATGCCTCGGTATAAGTACGGAGTACGTCCGACGTCACATCCGGCAGTTTGTCGCCGAGTATTGTTGCTGGTTTGGGCATGTGATGCCACGACAGGTGTTTGACACGAGCCATGTTACCTTGAGCCACAAAATATTCAGGCTCTTCGATATGCGGGAACGGTCATACTTCGTTTCCAGTTGTGTTGGGCTCCAATATTTCAGCGTTGGTAAAAACCCTTCACCCATCCATCACAGCAGCATCTACTCCATATCGGATTTATCTCTTGAGTCTTGCAAGACACGTCAAATCTAGAGTAGAGCACTGATGTGAACTGAGAAAAACGCCGCATGCTCCTCATCATCACCTTCATTCTTGGCGAGAAAAAAAAACACTACAATCTCGTGCTGAACCTAGCCGCGACAAGTCTATCAAGCGTCATACTCTAATAGCCGCCCCTCGCAACAAAGTCGTGAATAGAAACGACTTAACAACACATAAAAGTGTCACAGACTGCTCCGCTCTTCCAAACCTGCATCAGGGATCAGAAAACGCGATATCCAAGAAGAAATAATTGGCAGATAGAAGGGAGGGTTCCCCGGCGACCCCTCATCCAAGTTGAAGTCAAACTTGAAGCCCGGAACCTTGTCCCTGATATTTCTTGCGCAGCTCTCCAGGTTTCCAGCAAAAGCGTCGTCCTTGAGCGCCATGCTCGCGGCGCCAAAATCATAAGCCACAAGCTTCTCCCGCAGCTCCAGGCTCGGGAACCCGTTCCAAGAGATGAGTGCCGACTTCCACCAGACACGCTTGTGGTTCTCCGGCGGCTCGTCGCCAGCACCCATTGAGAAACGGAAATAGTGGGTTCCGATAGCACCGTCCTTGTTATACACTGCCTTCATGTGCGTGCCCTCCTTGGGGATGTCCTCCCAAAGCCGGGCGCTGTATTTGCCGTGGGCGGATGCGCAGCCGAACTGCGGCTCGCCGTCTTTGGTCCATACCTGCAAGTGCTCCCAGTCGTACTGGTGGCCGATGCAAAGACGATCGCCAATGTCCTTTTCGAAGAAGTAATCGTACAGGTAGGCGCACCAGCCGTTGTTGCACCGCTGTCGGGAGTAGACGTTGCTATGGTCCAGATCGTATTCGTCCCGGCAACCTTTTGTGTTTCTTTCGTGGCGGGACCGTCCTTGGTCAATGTGACCGTCGGGTCCGATTGCTGGGACGTTGTAGCAACTGTCCCTGTCAAAGTCGAGCGCCGGCTGCCATTTCAGATCGTCCACGGTAGCTCTCTGGGGCAGAGGAGGCGGGGGCTCCTCGTCGAAGCCTTTGTCATTGCAGAAGCCTTGGGCCACCATGTCCATATACTCTGGGGGCACGACAAGGTCCGGATGTCCCTCTATGGTCATTGTCGCGTTGTCCGCTTGACGCCCGGACGCCCGGCTCTCAGTCGCGAGGGCGAGAATGCCAGGGACGGCAACAAGAGCCACGACGCCGCGCATAGTTCTATTGTTTTTTTCGACGTCTTTGCTTCTCGAATAGCTTGAGTGCACCACACTGGACCAGAAGCTCGAAGCACACGGTAAGTAGTTCAGCAGAGAGCAAGAAAGCTTCGAGGTGTAAAAGAAGGGCAGGCCGGCCAACTGAGGCCAAGGCGAAGATGACGCAAAATGATCGACGAGCGCAACAACGGGGAGACGAGTGAAGAGGAAGAGGACCAAGAATGATGGGCAACATCGGGACTGGCGTTGATATAATCATGTACAAGTGGTCTCGTCTGCGGTTTCGAAACAGTAGTGTGCCCCGAGACTTGTGCTGGACATGCGCTTCGTTCTCGTGACTGGCGACGCAGACTGACATCCAAAACATGGCCCCGAGTCAGCGAGGTGGTATCGCTGGGTCGCAACTGCATGCGTGCGTCGTGAAAACCCATCATGTGTCTTCGCTCTACGACCTTGCCTAGGGTGTGATACAAGTCAGCGCAGTTTCGTACATGCAAAAGCTGGCGCACTCGAGATAGGGCTACGTATACGTTGGCTGTGGATAATCCGTACGGGTGGAGAGTTTCCTTTATACCTCCCGTACGGTCCGTACCATCTGTAGCATAGAAGAGTGTGCTATATGCTTGAGAGTGCGCTCTAAAAACATTGACCGAATATGCATGGGGTCTAATCCGTAAAAACGACGAGTTTTAAGAGACACCCTTGGGAAGTCCAACGGGGGGTCTTGCCCGAGCCTTGACGATCTCTATGTATGTACTCCGTACAGATCCGTACATGTAATGTAATTCAGGGTCCAAGTGCATGTATAGATGTAGGACAGGATTCCCCTCTGGATTGAACTAGATTAGGAAAGGGTCGAAGATAGGGCAAAGTAGGCATAGCTTACGATTATTGCCAATAACCGCCGGACCCGTCTCTACCAACCTCCGGCAGACTAACCTGGATCTGCGCGGCTTCTTGGATCCGGAGTAGAGTACGGATGAGAGATGGATGACTCGCGTGCTGCCTTTGGTTGGAAAGAGGAAGAAGGATGTGATTCAGCTGATCCCGTCGTGCAGCCATCGGCCACCCATTGTGCATAAATCCTGCAATCAATCTGGTCACATTATCAGTCATTCAATCCGTAATCCGTACACTCCCGTAGTGGCAGGGCCCGTGGGGTCGTCGAGCCAATCCCATCCAATCGCAAGGTCACCCCGCATTTTGCACAGGGCAATTCCGTTGCACGCACACCCCGCCAAAACGTGTAGAACGTTGAGGGGAAAAAAAAAAAAAAAAAAACCCATCGTCTAGTCTCGGCAGGCCGTCTTTTTTTTTGTCAAGGCTGAGACGAGTGGGAGAACACGGCCGTGGACATGGCCACCGAACTTGTTGCGGCACCGGTTCTGTCAACACCCGACGACCACATATTCGAGGTGCCGGCCGTAGAAACGAACACGATTCCCACGCCGACACTCTCAGACGAGGAGCTGAGATGGACATACGACATTGCCCGCACCGCCAGAGAGATCCGGCAAGGCGGCTGGAACAAGATTGCGCTCCAATTCCCCGATGACATGCTGATCGACGCGCCTCGAGTCGTCCAGACGTTGGGCGCCGAGCTAGCAGCCGACGTCGACGACGAGTCGAGACGAATCCACATCCTGGCAGACACGAGCTACAGCGCGTGCTGCGTCGACGAAATCGCCGCCGAGCATGCGGACTCCGACGTCGTGGTCCACTACGGAAGGACCTGCCTCAGCCCAACGAGCCGGCTGCCCGTCATACACGTATACACGTCGCACAGGCTGGACCACGGGGCCGTGGTGGACGAGTTCGAGGCCGAGTTTGCCGACAGGGACGCCAAGGTGGTGGTCATGGCGGACCTGACGTACCAAGACCACGTCGACGGCATCGTCAACGACCTCCGGGCGGCGGGATACGCCAACGTGGTGGGCACGGCCGTGGAGAGAAACCCGGCGGCGCTCATACCGAACAGGAAGATCGGCGGGGGTCCCGGAACGGCCGACGAGGAGGACATCAAGTCGCACTGCCGCTGCCATTACTCCCTGTTCCACATCTCCGATCCGCCCACGGCGCTGCTCCTCGCCTTGCGAACCCGGTTCGCGTCGCTGCACGTCCTCTCCACCGCGGACTCGTCGGCGCCCGCAATCGACAATCCGACGGCCAGGGCAGCCGGCCTGCTCCGCCGACGCTTCGCGCGCGTCCTGTCTCTCGCGGCCGCCGGCGTCGTCGGCATCCTGGTCAACACGCTCTCCGTCTCAAACTATCTGGCCTCGATAGACGTCCTGCGCGAGAAGTTGTCCAGGGCAGGCAAGAAGAGCTACACAGTTGTCGTGGGCAAGCTGAACCCGGCAAAGCTTGCCAACTTTGCCGAGATAGAAGGCTGGGTGGTCGTCGGCTGCTGGGAAAGCGGCCTGGTCGAAGACGACGCCGGCTACTGGAGGCCGGTGGTCACGCCCTTCGAGATGGAAGTCGCGCTCACGAGCGAGGAAGAAAGAACATGGGGCGGTGAATGGTGGGCGGGGATAGAAAAGTTGACGCGAGGACCCGACACCGACATCGACGCCCGGGGAGCCGACTCGCGACCGCCGCCGCCGCGGGACCAAGGCGACGCGGCAGCAGAATGCGAGGGGGGTGTCCAAGGAGAAGAGTCGCTGCCTCCGCAGTTCGATTTGCGGACGGGAAGACTCGTGAGCCACAGCCGGCCGATGCATCTCACTGCGCGGAGCGCCAGGGGCGAAGATGAGAAGAAGGAAGACGGCCCCGAGAAGAGCACCGACGACGACGGATGCTCCAGCGCCGTGGCCAGGAGGAGGGTCGCGGGGGAACTGGTCAGCGTCAACGGTGTGGCCAGCCCCCGGCGCCGAGTATCTGTGGTCAAAGAGGACGTGGCAGGGTCTCGGAAGCGACTTTGACCAGGACGCAAGCACCTTGATCGAAGAAGGGCGCAGCGGGGTGGCGAGAGGCTACCGCGTCGGCGAAGACTCAACGCGGCATTGAAAGTCCGTCGTGACAATTCCCACGCCGCATTCCCATCACTGAGCGCAGGGCAGGGCAAAGCATGTCAGCCCTTGGCCACCGTAGACGGTTTACTTTTAAAAATTCATTCCGCCTTGTTCAATTCCTCGATGAATCTAGTAAAACGTGAATTTATACCGGGGTATATATACATGCCACCTCGTCACAAGTACATCCAACCCATCCATCCTAAAATCCGTTCGTCCTTGTTCCACTCTTCGAACACGCCCTGCTCGCATCGCTCCCGTATGATTCTTGTTTTCCCTCTACATATTCAGGCTTGGAATGCAACCACAGCCGCAACCCCATCACACGTAAACCCGCCGGTGAGAGTGCGGGCTGCGATGACTACTCCGACGAGCCGACCCGCGAGAACGGCTCCTATGCCCATGGCCATGGCGGCTAGAATGGTGGTGGTGGCGCCGCTCGACGTACACGCGGCGAGTCTCGTGGCCCATGTCGTCGCCGCCGTGGCTAAAGGCCGCGAAGGCCGTCGTGGCGAAGAAGACAATGTTCATCATGGCAAAGGCCCAGCTGGCCTTGAGCATGGAGCACGGCTTGTCGGGCTGCCAGCCCCAGTCCGGGACGGGGACGTGGCCGGGCGCGTACCACGCCGAGGGGGCGCCGGGGGCGGCACCGCAGTCGGCGTCGCCGATGCCGCGCAGCTGGTAGACGCCGGCGATGAGGGCGGCCGCGAACCCGACGTCGACGAGGGCGACGAAGCGCGCGTTTGCCGACGAGCGGTGGTAGCTGAAGAGGGTGGAGACGGCCCAGGCGAGCGCGAGGACGGTGAGGATGAAGAGGATGAGGATCGAGTCGGGCGTCAGGGCGTTGCGGGCGACGAATTCGTTGATGAACCAGGCGAGCATTCCCATGGGGGGGATCTGGGGGGGGGGGAGTGCGGGATTAGCGTGGGAGAGAAGAGAGGGACGAATGTACTCCGTAACTCACCAGAGTGACGATCTGGGAGATCCTGGTGCACACGAAGACGAGTGCGAAGATCATTTTTGGGTGGGCGGATGGTTCCGATGGAATCCCGTTCTTCCACAACGTGGGATTGTGGGATTGGAAAAGTCGAGTTTCACGTCGGAGGTGGAGGACGGATGGGGGCACGGGTTATATCGGTGATGGCCCGTATAATGCATGGCTCTAAAAAAAGGAAAATCCCTTTCGACGCGAGGGCCATCCATCTCGACGCCCGGCCTGCACAACATGAATAAGAGAACCAAGGGGGGGGGCACGCAAAATCAGGTGGCTGGGCCGACAAAGGCGTACGGAGTACTCGGTAGTCCGCATCACATGCCATCATGACACGACAGGGGTTCTTTTCTTGATTCTCTGTCTTTGTGATCCGTACGGATTACTCGGTAGGCATGAGAAGTGGCTTTTGGCACCAGGGATGTGATTGATCACTGGTGAACCGAGTCACCCAATTTTATGACTCATTCAATAATTACTTTGCATCTTCCATACGGATTATACGTCAAACATTGCCCAAAGATTCATCCAAATGTCGCCGCAATCGAAGAAAAAAACTCGAGCGAGGGTATCACTTCTCGGTTGAAAGATGGCACGAAAAAACACTAGGAAAAAAAAGAAGCTCTCCTGCACGAACATGCCATCCACTACATTCGCCCCGTGCCCACCAGTTCGTCCCATCCATCCCTGGCAAGTCCAGTTTCACACCACAGCAGCAGCCTGCGGCTCAGTCTGAGAGGTCATCTGGGTGCCCGAAGCATCGGCGTTGGCGCGACCCTTGACGCCGTGCTTGAAGAAGCGAAGCGCCTCGAAGGCGAGAAGGACAGTGAACATGATCCAGATGAAGAAGCCGAAGGCGGTGGCAGCCTGAGACGCCCTGTAGACGCTGCAGAAGCCGCCGCCGTCGCAGTCGAAGACTCCGAGGAAGGCGGCGAGGGCAATGGACCCCGCGAACCAGAAGATGGTGGTGACGGCGAGGAGACCGAGGGCGACGACGGAGAGGTACAGAGCCGCTGCGACGCGGGGGACGACGGCCAGGTAGACGAGCGCGAGGAACGTCCAGATGGTGTTGAAGAGCATGAAATTGACCGACGACGGAGACGAGGAGCGATAGCCAAAGTGGAAATAGCCTCGCCACGAATTGACGGCTGTGCGCGGGGCTCACCTGATTAGCAGAGGAGGAGGAAGGATTCCACGAGGAGGAAGAAGAGCTCGACGTACCGTAGGCAAGAAGACCTAGAGAGATGATGTTGAACAGCGCGATTGCGCCGTACAAGCCAATGGTGACGATGGGCGGAAGCTCCATTGCGATTCTGGTCAACGTTTTTTATGTGCTTGCTTATTTCTTCGAATGTACCGACGTGTTCACCGGAGACGAAGCTTGTTGAAGAAGGGGTTCGAGATGTGTTGAGAATGGAGAAAAAGGACGAGAGCGCAACGGCAGAGTGACGTCAGAAGCTCGTCGCCGTTTTGCTTTGTCAGGGAGCTACTCGTACACGTTGGTTGCTTTATAGAAAGCTGCGCGAGCGATGGTCCTATTCAGCTTCCCTGATGACGGTGGAAGAAGAATGTGGGAATGTGGGAATGTGGGAGTGTGAATGTGGGAATGTGTGAACGGAACGTGCGGCGGGCTGGGCAAGACGGCGAGCCGCAACAAGTTAATATTGGCGGCCGGCCGGATCCACACTCACTCATTACGCGCTCGGACTGGGCTGTGGGCTTAGTAGACTAATTATCTAATTATCCTTGTTAAAAAAGTACGGATTACTCCGTACCGACGTGTCGATTGTGCTGTCTGTCCTCCAAGCCGCCAGCCCACCCACACAAAGTCGCACCCTCCTCCGGCAGTTGAGCCCAGTCCGTGGACCCCCCGTGAATAGCAAGGATCTGCAGCAGACGAAAACAGACGTCGACCCCACCTTGACCGGATGCGTGCGTGGGCGCCGGGGATCCACACAAGCTCCGAGCGGGGGTGGACCGTGTCTCACTGATAAATAACACCCCATCAGACGGATGTCTGAACACCAAAGAGCGCAGCCGAGACAAGAATTCTGAAATACAAAGTCTGGGCACACTTGGCATCATCCATCTCCTATAACCAACCCGAATCCACGGAGCAATCAACAACAAACGCACTCAAACTCCGTCCATCCACCATCCATCATCCATCATCCATCATCCATCAAAACAAAACATCTCCCTCCCTCCCTCCCCAACGACACCCGCAAAAATGTCCAAAATCCTCTCCGTCTTCGGCGCCACCGGCAACCAAGGCGGCTCCGTCATCAGATGCATCCTCGCAGACCCCGTGCTCTCCAAGGAATTCAAACTCCGCGGAATCACCCGCAACGCCAGCAAGCCCGCCGCCCAGGCCCTGGCCGCCAAGGGCATCGAGATAGTAAAGGCACGTTCTGCTCCCCCCCCCAAAAGAAACAAACATCATAAATAGAAAAATCCGCAACACACTTTCCCCGCCGCGCACCACCGCGCACCACCACCACTAACAGCAGCAACAGGCCGACATGTCGTCCGCCCAAGACGCCGCCCCCGCCGTCCAAAACGCCCACACCGTCTTCATCGTCACCAACTTCTGGGAATCCATGTCCCGCACCCTCGAGGTCGCCCACGGGAAAGCAGTCGCCGACGCCGCCAAAGCCGCCGGCGTAAAGCACATCATCTTCTCGTCCCTCATCGACGTCAAGCAGGCATCCGCCGGCCGCCTCAGCCACGTCTCCCACTTTGACGCCAAGGCCGAGATCGAGGCCTACATTCGCGGCACCGGCGTCCCCGCCACCTTTGTCCAGCCCGGCCTGTTCATGAGCGGCTTCTTCCAGTTCATCCGCAAGCAGGGTGATGGGAGTCTCCTGTGGGCCATGCCCGCCGGCGTGAAAGCAGACGAGGCTCAGCTCCCCTTGCTCGACGCCGCTGCCGACACTGGCATCTTCGTCAAGGCCGCCATCAAGCACTTCCCCGGGACCCATGGCCGGCGCATTCTTGCCGCCACCGAGTACTACACGCCTGCGCGTATAGTCTCGGAGCTGGAAGAGGTCACCGGCAAGAAGGTCGCGTACATGGAGGCGCCCCATGATGTTTTCAAGTCTTTCCTGCCTCCACCTGCTGCACAGGAATTGCTGGAGAACATGTTGCTGCTCCAGGAACCGGGATACTACGCAGGCGCTGATCTCAAGCCCAGCCTGGAACTGCTCGGGCCGGATAAGCCAACCACTTGGAAGGCTTACGCGCAGGAGAACAAGAACAAGTGGGATTGAGCTGTTGCGTCGATTCATACATATACGCTACAGGACGGCCGCCATGGTTCGGCACGAGTAACTGATCTGCTATTGTTCAAAAGACCCCGATCATGTCGAGAGGTTTGTGTGCAGAAAGTACGTTGATTTATATAATGCTGCTTCATCAATAACCACTGGTTGTCATCACTGTTTACTGTTGTTTTTGTCATCTACAGATGACGCCATCCACCGCATCACATGAACCCAAGTCATGACATCTCGTCTTCTGCTCGATGCATGATTCTAAATTCGTGAGGACCATCTATTTTGCATACCCGTTGGCCTTGACCCAGGCAGCGACGTCTTTACGATCACGCCCCAGCCATGAAATCTTGGATCGAACCGCATCTATGCTTTGTGCGAGAGATTGGTCGTATCCGTTGGTATTCTTGCCCTCGAAGAATTTCTCAACCCTGTCAAGTTGCTCTTGGGAAGTAAAACCCGACGTCATAATGTTGACCATGCTGCCTAGCATGGATAGGCCAGGGGGCAACCTTTTGTACAGCAGGGCCCAGTTGGACTCCATCCAGTTGTAAAGAGCGTTGATACCCTCGGCATGTGTACGCAGCCCGATGACTGGCATGTAAACGTCCTGGTCCTTGACGTCGGCGCTGAACAAGAGACCCAAAGTCTTCTTGATCAGCTCTGGCTGCTTGGCACGGCCTAGACTGCGCAGGCAGGTGTTGCGTTCGTCACTGTTGCTGGAAGAGCGGTAGAAGTTCAGGATTTGATTGTACTAATAACGGCAAAACGGTTAGTATAATCGCCAATCACGCGAGAATGATGATAATGGATCATGATGAGTACCTCCTCGGCGCCACCGTATTTCACTGCAATGGCAAAAACGCTCTTTCTGATATTGGGGTGAATGGCAGCCTTGTCGCCGGCCATGAACTTGGCAAACATGGCCTTGGAAACGTCAATGATCTTTTGATCGCCGCTGAGACCGGCGCCTTCAAACAGCAGGGCCTTGAATTGCTGCTCAATGTGACCGTCGCTCTCCGAGAATTGCCAGCCCATCTTGTGTGCTTTGGGGCTGAGAAGATCACGCTGGAAGGCCTTGAGACCTTCCGTCACGGCATCGTCTTCGAACACCCACGCGCTCTGAATAGCACCAAGACGGGCAACGATCTCGTTCCAAACAACAAACTCGGTCTCCGAGTCAAGGCCCTTGAGCAAGTTGAGCACGCCAGAGGTCTTCTGGTAACCAGATGTAGCGAGGGCACCGGCATCAGCAATCATACCAGCACGGTCTTCAACAGACAGCAGACCTTCCTTGGCGGCCTGACCAAGCTTTTCCAAACGGGCAGGAGTATACGAGGTTCGGAATATTCCAGTGTGATTGGCGTTGAGCTTGAAGAAATCTGTGCTGGGGACTTTGAAGTCTCCCTCGCGTTCTCTCAAGGCAACTTGTCCATCAACGCCATCCTTGGTACGAAGGCCAAGGAACACTGGGTACAGAACCTTGTCCTCCTCGGGCTTGGTATCGCCAGTTCGCAGGAAACGGTTCTGCTTGACATGGATGGTGCCGTCGGCGTCGTTCTCGGTGACAGTCAGAACGGGATAACCGACCTCCTTGGTCCAGGCCCTCATGACTTCCTCAACTGGCTTGCCGCTGACGGCGCTGAGGGATGCCCAAAGATCTCCAGTCTGGGTATTTCCATAGGCGTGTTTCTTCAGGTACTGACGTACACCCTCGAGGAAGACATCCTCGCCAATGTAGGTGGACACCATGCGCAGAACGCAAGATCCCTTGGAGTACGAAATGGCGTCAAAAATCTGGTTGATCTCATCGGCGCGCTTGACGGGGACCTCGATAGGATGAGAGCTGCGAAGGGAATCCAGAGACAGGGCAGACTGAAGGTTGTCGGTGACATAGTTTTCCCAAACCTTCCACTCCGGATAAAAGACATTGGCGGAGTACTACGAAAGTCCTGGTCAGCAATCGTAAGAGGATAGACAAACAGACCCGAGGAGGGAATCATACCCAGGAAGTCCAAGTTGCAAAGCCCTCGTTCAGCCAGAGACCCTCCCACCAGTCCATGGTGACAAGGTTTCCAAACCACTGATGAGCCAGCTCGTGCTGAACGACTTCTGCAACGCGCTCCTTGGTAGCAGCTCCACTGGTCTTCTCATCAAGCAAAAGATCAACCACGCGGTAGGTTACGAGACCCCAGTTCTCCATGGCACCTTGGGCGAAGTCGGGAATCGCGACCTGGTCCATTTTAGGCAGAGGGAATTCAATGCCGAAGGCCTTTTCATAATACTCAAGGGTCTTGACGGCGAGGTTGAGTGAGAATCGTCCGTGTTCAATATCCTGACCGGGAGGGGCGTAAACTCGAACGGGGACTCTAAAGTCCTTGGACTCGACGTAATTAAGCTCACCGACTATAAAGGCCACGAGGTAGGTGGACATCAGAGGGGAGGTATTAAAGTGAACGGCCTTTCTAGTAGAGCCGCTGATGGTGGACTGGACTTCGGTCTCATTGGCGACATCCATGTTACTCAAGCAAGTCAAGTTCTTGTCAGCAATCAGCGTGACGGTGAACTTTGCCTTGAGGGCAGGCTCATCAAAACAGGGGAAAGCTCTACGACAATCGGTAGCCTCCATCTGGGTAGTGGCCAGGATGCCCTCAGTTCCGTCGTCTCGTTTGTATGTGGATCGGTAGAAGCCAGCCATCTTGTCGTTCAGCTGACCGGTGAACTTGATCTCAAGCTGGGCTTGGGAGTGCTTGGCAAGAGAACCGTCGAAGTCGAACTTGCTGACTTGTGTAGCCTCATCGTAGGAAACCTTTGCGGTTGAGCTAGGAACAGACAGAGTAAGCTTCCGACCGTAGCAAAGTCAAGGTTTACGTTGGGGGGTTTGGTAGCTATTGCCCTGTACCTGACTGTCTGGCCATTGGCAGAGACTTTGGAGCTGTGGATGTCAAGCTCAAGAGTATGGAGAGAGACGGAGCTGGATTCTTCAACAACATCGAGATCGACGACGACGGTTCCGTCAAAGGTCAATTTTTTGAAATCGGGTTCGAGGGTGACATGATAGTGGCGCGGGATGACATTTGCGGGAAGCAGTTCACGGCCCTGGGTGTTGCCAGGAGCGGCACCACCACCCGTCTGGTCTATACCAGCCTGAGCACGACACATGTTGTCTAGGTGTCGTCGGTAAGAGCAATGGCGAACTTGAAAGTGGCAGCTGGTGTTGGATCCGACTGCTTGTCGAATAGGGCTGTTGACACGCGTTGTCGAAGACAAAGACAGTCGAGAAGGAAAGGCAACAGCGGATATGTACCTCTTATTCAAGTCGGAAACCCTGATGCAGAATTAATCAGTATTAGCGGGTCTGAGGACAGCTGCAAGTAGAAGGTGAAAGCTGTTGTTATCATGTAAGTAGAAGTGAGGCGGAGCCAAGGTTGGGGACGTGCTTGGAGCGAGAATGAGGGGCAAAGGAGGGGCAGGAGCATGGGCGAGAGAGCAGACTAATGTACCCCGCCCGTAGAGTGTACTCCGAGCGTGCTCCGTCGTAGAGTGTACTCCGTCGTAGAGTGTACTCCGTCGTAAAGTAGTAGTACCTGTCGATGTGGGCCGACTTGGATGGCGAGCCTGATTGTACCGATTTTGACTTTGACCGGCCAGTGAGCACCAAGCAAGTCGCCCAGCAACGACAGAGCAACGGCTGGGGCCAGGATTACGGATGCGAGCCTCGCTCACTTGAGCATGTGTCCGCAGCGCGCCAGCGTCCCCGGTTCGATTGCCATGTTGGGAAGTTGGCCAACTGCTCCGTACAAAAAGTCCTTTCCATGTAGTCCGTAGCCCGTAGGCGGCGTCGTTTCTTACATGGAATGCCCTCGGGCGGCCTTGGCCTTGGCAGCGCCTAAATTCCGCCAGTTCTGCCGCGGACCGTATGAAGGCACGAACTTGCGCAGTGACGGCTCGATGGCGATCCGCTTTTGCAAAGCCGCTGTGCATTGCAGCGCCGACATTGTGACGGGTCTTGGGTTGATGAACGAGGGGGGGAAAGTATTCATGTCATCGAGTGTATCAAAGAGAAAGAGAAGTCGTCAAGTGCACACACAACTTGACACAAGGTACAAGGTATCAGAATCGAACGAACGCGCTGTGTGGCCCCTTTGCTGGTCTTTGCTGGTGAAAATCAAATCCGTCGTCAGCGTCTGTCGAGCCGCACTTCCAGGATGAGGAGCAGCACGCGCATGTTACTCCAACAAGAAGGGAGAATGCGGAATGTGTCCAATGCAATGATACATCAAGTGCACTCCCAATCTGTCTGCGCAGCACCAGGTTTGAAGTTCCGAGACTTGAAGGAAGAATTCGAGTTTTCGAGCTTTTTGGACTTGTCCCAGCGGACCCTCATTGTTGCCTGCAGCCAATGGCAGGCGGGACCCCTAATCTTCCGTCGCCGAGGACATCAGCCCCTTTCCAGCTTGTCTGTGGGAGACCGGACGGGATCCCGTGTTTTCCACTACCTTTGGTCGTATGTGAAAGTAGCCTGCGCCATGAGTACCTATATCCAGCACGTTAGAATCATGCGCATCAGCGGATCACGTCACCAAACACGTACGTGCGTATTGAATCTGCAAATTCGGTTTAGTTTAAGCAACACAAATCAGGTTCGCTGGATATCAAACCAGTCCAGTGTACATTGCTTGTGAGAGTTAGGATGGTTCTCTGAGGGAATCTTGTCGTGATCTGGTGTGCGTATACCGTTATGACAACTGGGAGCGGAAGCTGATAATGCTAAGAGCGAGGGATACCGGTTTCATCATTATACATGCATACATATAAAAATGCTTCATTTGCTAATATGTTGATAAATATTGCTACTTCCATAGTCATGAGCTGCAATACACCCAATACATTAAAAGTAGTCAGGCCACTTAGCTAAATGCTGCCCCATATTCGTCAACCTACGTTGCATGAGCAATCAAGTCAGAATACTTTGCTAATACCTCCGTCCACATAAGCTCCAAAGTATCGTAATTCACCCAATCAGGGGCAGTAAGCAGCACAGCATTAATGACAGTCTCTTTGTTAACATTCGGGTTTCGCTTAATGGCTTTGACGTAAGTATCACGCAACTGAATGAGAAGCGAGAATTGAGTGATGGCAAGTTGTTGGTCAGCAAGACATTGGTCGAGACTGTCCAGGGTTGCAGGGAAATCAGTGGAAAAGGTAGGTTTGTGGCCCGCTGGGAGCAAATCCTTCATTCCTGAGGCGACTTTCTGGAAAGTGCTGATGCCGTCTACCGTCTTCTTGTTGATTTCGGCGCTTTTGCTGTTTACAGTGTCGAGATACTGGTTGACAATCTTCATCTTGTCGTCGAGTTGATCCAATATCTTCTGGAGTTGATCCTTTTCATTGGCACCGTTGATAGCACCGAAGATGACGTCGATTCCTACGGCGAGGAAAATGCCGATGCCTGTAGATGCAAGCGCGGCAGAAGTTGAGGACTCAACCACCGCTTCCGTGACTTCCTCTGCGCCCTCTTCGCCAAGAGTCTCCAAAGACTCGGTAGATGCGGCCTCTTCGATATTCGTGATACCAGCATCCAGCGCATCTTCTCCGAGTGACTCGACAAGCTTCTCCGTCTCACCCTCAGCAATCTCTTCTGCAGTGCCAGCAATGGTCTGCTTCGCAAGCTTCCCCAGATTGACGACAAACTTGAGAACTTGTACACCGCCAATGAGCTCGGAGCCGCCCGCAGATAAATTGAGAACCGTGTCTCCTTTCACTGGAGCAGGAAGTGCATCTATCTGTGTGGTGAAGTCGGCAAGTTTCAAGTCGTCCATCTGGGTTGTGGTCGAGATGTAAAGAAGGATTCCATTGTTGACAAGAAGCAGCTTGAACTTGTCAAGTTGTTTATTGAACGCGAGGACATCAGCCTGGACGGTATCCTGGGTCTTTACGACTGAGTCATGCTTGGAGTTTACTTCATCTCGCATAGCGGGAAGATGGTAAATCCAGTCGTCGAATGGAAGGAGACCCATCTTGTGTTTTTTTTTCTTTCTTTTTTTTTTTTTTTTTTGGAAGAGGGAAATACGGGAGTGAAGGTGGTAGCTCACCTAGGGGGTTGAGAGTATTTTGTAATTAAGGAAGAGAATAATGGTGGACGAATATCTGATAATGGAGCTGGTGTGACGGAGTGTTGAGCTGATGTTGTCTCCCCCTAAACTGCACGGGCAATTCCTTCACTTAAATATGATTCACGTAGCTTTCTCGACCTTAAACGGCACTTTGGTCTTTTCTCCTCTCCTTCTTGTTCTCATTCTACTCGGTGACTTCTTAGCTGAACACCCTTGTCCAAAATAGGTGGCAACAAGCAGATAGTACTACGAAGTCTGGACATCTAAATGCGCACACCGCGTTAGTCCTAATCCAGAAGGATAGCCTATATATAATCCTAATTCAAAAGGATAGCCCCTATACCTAACCGCTAGATTTAACTACTATATACAAATCCCTTGCTTGCTTACGACTATCTTGGGGGACAATATAATCAAGGATTATTTAAAAGAGCCTCGTTGCGTTGCGTTGTTGCGTTACGTTGTGAGGCCTTACGCGGTATGCGCATTTAGAGGTCCACGAAGTCTCTGTGATAGATGAGGGTTACCTTGGTAGTAAACTTACACTTCCATGTCCATGTTTAGGCAAACCCCTCTCTTCGACCTCCGAAATATTTCGGAGGCTCTGAGGCATGTACCACTCACTACTGTACTGATCTGGTGCTCCCGATGTCATGATGTCCCCATCGCGGTCAACACAGCAAACCTGTAAAGAAAAGATACGCCAGTACTCCATATTCAATGCAGTTCAAAAGACTATTGACGCTTGCGCCGTGACCGGTGCAGTCTTACCCGAGACATGTCCTAATGGAGGGAGTGTTGCATGCTCTGAAGTCGCCACTGCCATGAGAAAAAGTCAAGATTGGTCCAATCACATGCTGACGACCCTTTGAATGCCCCAGTGCAGCAAGAAAGAGTGCGGGATATTACAGCAGACGATTGATAGTAATCGCGGCTGTCACACGGCATATAGCCTGAATGCTCTGCACAGGGGATAATTCACGCACAAATTGGTGGAAATTAGTGGCCAGTCGGCTGCGTCTCTTTTTTCGTGCAACAGCGGCCCGCTCTGGCCCGTTTAGGGGCGGTCCGCTATTAATAGCGCACATCTAACGTTGCACACAAGCCACCTGGGAATCCCTCCACCTTTCACTTTACTCGAAACTTCACATGGGCTAATGATTCGTCTGCAATCGATGATTCCCAAGCTTCATCCTATCGGATACTACTATAGCATGTTACGAACGCGGGCGTGTTTCCGATGTCACATCACCATGTTGTTCTAGACTAACTGCTGTGACCAATTTGCGAGACTGCAAGCTGTGGCTCTTCGCTGGATATGTTAAAAGTTGCATAAGTGCATGTGCGTATCTTCTCACATACGATGCGTTCCTTACTAATCCAGCCAGGATACCTACATGTCCAGGGAGTCTGTATTGCTCCACGATATAAGAATCCATGTTTTCACCCTCAGAACCCCTCTCTCTGAACATATCACAACAACGGCAGTCTATATCCATCACATCGACCTTTACTCGTTCATCCAAACAAGGGCAGAAATGGGTAATTCAGGTTCAATTTTGCCATGGGATAACTGGATCTTCCATGTCGACGATCTGAAAAAGAAAGCGAATAGTCTTCACGATGAGGCGGTCTCTCTTCAAGACGGCATCCGCGCCCAGATTCTTCAATACAACACGTTATCGGACCAGGCCAAGCAGCTGTTTTCTGCAAATGCCGCACTTGTCATCATAGCCCGGGCCATCAAATTCAGCGACTTGCAGCTGCAAGACTTTGAAGCTCAGTTGCAGACTATGCCCGAGCCACCGCCAGGCTGTGTTCCTGCGAAATTCGGAGCATTTCTCTCCGAGATCACTGGCTCAATCCTGGTGTTAAAAGCCGTCGTGAATATCGGCAAGATCGCCAAGACTGCCATATTTGAGGGCGCAGAAGTCGGAGGTGAATCTGCTGCCGAGCTCGGCGTTGAGGGTCTCGCTGAAGCGGGTGTGGAACTAGGACTCGAGGCTGGTGTAGAAGCTGGTGTAGAAGCTGGTATTGAGGCTGGTATAGAAGTTGGTGTTGAGGTTGGTGCGGAAGCGGCGCTTGCGGATACTGGAGTCGGTATCATCGCTGCCGTTGGGCTTGATATTATCTTTGGGGCCATCAACGGCGCCAAAGAGCGTGATCAGCTCCAAGGGCAAATCGACAAGCTCAATGATGCTCTGAGCAAGCTGAGAGGTTTTCAGAACGACCTTCATGATAAGTCCAGCAAGCTTCACGGTGTAGTTCTGGGCGAAGAGGCAAGATTCAAAGGAGTTGTCTCGGCTCTTCAGAACGTTATTCCTAACGATTCCGCTGGGGCATGGCAGCGATTGGCTGTTGATGTGACTGCCATCGCTCAGTATCTTGATGCACAAACAGCTGCGTTGACCTTCTATGGTCTCTTGTCGCAATTGCGCATCACTTATCTGAGGGCAAAAGAACGCGCACCCACTGCATCTAAGGAAGCTATCATCTCAGCCGTACTCATCTCGGCGAAGGCAGATGTAACGCACGAAAAGCTGGAACAGCTCTGGGATATTCTGCAGGAACATTCCGATGGCATGAGAGACGTCTCTTCGTGAATGCCTAATGATGCTCCCAAGAACTTGACGAGAGTTCAGTACTAAATATGATACAAGTTCAAGGGAAAGATAGGTTCAGAGGATTTTCCATATCAGGAATCAATGAGAATTTCCTTCTGTTAATTCGAATTGATACTTTGGTGTTCTATCTTTATGCTATGTACTTCAATATTTGATTTGGTATATCCACCGTCTCCAAGAACTGTAGTTTTCTTATGCCCTCGACTTTTCTTTAGCTTAGTTCCTAATCTCGCTTAGATGCCATTGATGAGAACGAGAACGATGATAAAGAGCATAAATGGAAGCACGGGAACGATAATGCCGTAAAGAAAGACCGTGAAGAGGCCAAGTGCTACCGTGCTTATGACAAAAGACGGCTTAGAGCGCCAGTGAAAACCTAATGAAGAAGAGTGGCTCTCCATTTGCAAAGAAATAAAAGGCGAGTAATTAATCGGAAGCCTATTAAGGTATAATGTGATGCTATATGTCAAACAACTGGCGTTTTTGCCGAAAGCAACTGGTGTGTTCCCTATCAGGAGCTGACACAAGTTTGGTTGCGCCATCGAAGAATAAATAGGCTCATTCGTCCTTTTCACAAAGCACTTTTCAATTTGGATCCGTTGTATCCGAGACACATGCAGGTAACGTATCACCAATGATTTTATTCCGGTCTCGGGAGGAGTTACGGGGGCTAGAATCAGTACGAGCGGCATCTGATAGTCAACCAACCGTACGTAAGTTTCACCCTAAACGATATCATACAGCGCTCGCTAAAGAGGCGGTCTAGAATCCCTGATTGGAGGGTGGGAATTGGTAGGGCGGTTGAGTTATGTCAATAGGAGAAGGCTAGATATACGAAGCTCTAGAAACTTCAGGCTCTAACCACTGCAATTTATAACGGCTGTTTAGCTTCTCGAATCTGACTATGTAACCTTGCACGTTTCCTTGGGAAGCTGGGGATGGGGAAAGAGGCCCGTCTTGTTTCTACACAAGCTTCCACCCGTTTGGGACCTCAAACCTCTCAACCATTTGGACATGGCTTTCAATGAAGCAGTGATCCCCAGCGCCTTTCTGCATTGTTTCAATTACATTGCTGTCAAGATTGTCTACTTCCATTGTCAACGATTTGCGGGCCATCATTAACATCCTCGCCAAAACAGTGTTCAGCTCAACAGCATCGAGAAAAAGAAGCGCCCCAAAGCAGACAACATGGTCGAACTCAACATTCTCCTATGGTGCGGTCTCAGCCATCAGTAAACTGCGTGAAGGGAAGACTACTTGGGCACAAATTACCATGACATATTCTTGCATCGAGCAATTCCAGAGAGGCTTCTTGTATTATTTCTTTATATCGGCAGCGCATAGCATGCCGGCTGAAATCTCTACATCAACAATTTCCGTAGTCTTTGCACCGTGTGCATGTAGGATGCGGCCAAAGACGCCGGTACCACACGCAAGGTCCAGGACCGAGCCAGTGAAGTCGAAGTTGGCGGCTGTAAATCGTTGAATTTTGGATACGTTGGTTGACTACCAAAATTCATCATACGTGTCAGACCAACTGTCGTAAACAGCAGCCGTGTGCCTAATGCGATGTTTGTTAGAGCCAAGCTAGCTGCGCTTGATGGTCAGTATCTGTCAAGGAAGGCTTCTTGCTTGCCGGGAAAGGTGGCTTCCAGCATGAAATCGCCATCAAACCGATATTCTTTGCGGTGAAAGATGTGTCGATGAGATGTGAAGAGATCGTTTGCTTTGACTGCTCGCAAGCTACTCTACTTGTGGGTTTATGGGCTGTAGGTGAGTCCAGAAACTGAAGGGTATCTTGCCATGTTAAAGATGTCAGGGCTCCCAGACAAATTTTTGTTAGTCACTCGGTCAGATGCCAAATACGCACAAATTTGTAAACTAACATTTTCCACTCGCCAACAATTGTGTGAGCAGACACTGTACGACTGTAACCCTGTGGCTGGTTGGAAGTGAAGACGACTATAACCCTGTGGCTGGCTGTAAGTGAAGACGACTGTGACCCTGTGGCTGGCTGTAAGTGAAGACGTCTCCGAAACGTTGCGAGACATGGCCCGGTGGTACAACAAAGCTTGACTAGTCTCGTAACCCGACCCATGATCCATGCTGTCACATCCATGGCTCCTGAACACAACGAATTTCAAGTCTCGTGGTACAACAGCAACTACGATCGCTTGAGCCGACCCAATATCTCTGAACACGTAATGACGGGGACATCTAACGAATAGGATAGTAGTAAACGAAGAAAACACAAAGCCACAGGTGTTTTCACGGGCAATCAAAGAGATGTAGATGACATGTCTCACACATATGTAGGTGATGTCGCCTTTTCGCGCCCAGAAATACATTGACGTACATTTGCGGCCAGCACGAATTACAGGGCCTGTATGGGGCCATATACGGACCGAACGTATTCAGAACAATAACAAGGAATCGACAGCTACCAAATCATGGTCACGAATTTTCTAAATTTGGGTTGGGCCAATAGTGTGTTATCATACGTGGACATGTTTCGGTGCCACGCAGGCGGAAAGAAATATATATAGCCTCCTGGCAAGGAGAATATGCTACCCGGAGTACTGAAGAAGATGCCAATAAACAGGAACGGCAAGCTAGATCGGCAGGCTCTAGCAAAAGAGATCAAGAGGTCCGAGTTGAGCAGAGCGCAGAATATCCAAGCGCCTCCCAGGAACGACTTGGAGCGAGTTATATGCGGGGAATTCGCCAGGGTCCTCGCCCTCGGTACGACTGTAGGCATCCATGACGACTTTTTCGAACATGGGGGCCATTCACTCAATGCCACAAGAGCTGCTTCGCGCATAAACACCCAGTTAAGCGCCAACATCACGGTGAAGGATATATTCGACTGCCCAACTGTGGCGGCAGTAGCTGACAGGATAGGAACGTCCACCGACTCCTGCCGCTATATTTCCATTCCGCGAAATGAAAGTGCTGAACCTACCAAACAGTCCTTTGCGCAGAGGTGTCTGTGGTTTCTGCAGCAATTAAATCCCGGGTCGACATGGTATCTTGTCTCCTTTGCTGTGCTTCTCGAGGACCACTCCACTATGATGCTCTCACTGCTTCGTTGCGTGCGCTTGAAGAACGTCACGAGACTCTCCGAACCACGTTCGGACAACAAGATGGGGTCGCAATACAAATTGTGCAGCCGTTCCAGCCAAAGGAACTCGAGGTGATTGAGATGACAACAGAGAAAGGGGAGGCATCTTTGAGAAAATTTCTTCACCAAGAACAAACCAAACCATTTGATCTTGAGAGGGAAATGGGATGGCGAGTAAAGCTCTGCCGACTGAACGGGGACCATTATATGTTATCCATTGTCATACACCACATCATTCCCGATGGGTGGTCTATTGATGTTCTCCAGAGAGAGCTGGACATTCTCAGCTGGATCTAGGTCATTTCAAGTTACCAGATATTCAAAGCGAACCGTTAAGCTCGTCTGTTACGTCAAGATTCGACCTGGAATGTCACATTTTTCAAGAGAAACAGAGTTTGCAAGGACGGGCTGTTTTCTCTACAGATCTTTACCATCCACAGACAAGTGAGAATCTTACTTGAACCTTCCATGATCTCCTGGAACGGGGTATTCATGAGCCTGAGACAAAGATCCGTGTTTTGCCTCTATTAACGCCAGACTGCCAAGCCAAACTAGAGCAAATGGGACTGCTGGGCATCAATCGATGCAACTATCCTCGCGATTCCAGCATTGTCGATGTTTTTCGCCAGCAAGTTGCTGCCAACCCGCACAAAATCGCCGTCAAGGACTCGAAGATTTCTCTCAAATATGCTGAGTTAGACAGGCAATCGGATAGGCTTTGCTGTTGGTTGAGTCGACGGTCATTGGCGCCGGAAACGCTGGTTGGTGTCTACGCAACCAGATGTCCTCGGACAATCGTGACCTTCTTGGGTATTCTGAAGGCAAACCTAGTGTTTTCGCCACGAGACGTCAAGTTGCCGCCGAGGAGAATCGAGAGTATCCTCTCAGCTTTGGAGGGCAAATTGCTCATACTCGCCGGGGACGATTCGAACTTGCCCGCAATTGAGCGAGACAACGTCGACTTGGTCCTAGTTTCGGATATTTTGAATGACAAAACGTTGGAAACTGCAAGTATCTCAGAGACGGCGACTCTCACTCCCGCGGCCTCGATCATCGCGTACGTAATGCTCACTTCGGGCTCAACAGGGAGACCAAAAGGGGTTGTCATCGAGCATCGGGGCATAGTACGGCTGGCAACGCAGCAAGAAAACGCCTTGAAACGCCTGGATGCCAAGAAAAACATGGCCCGCATCTCCAATATAGCGTTCGACGCTTCAACCTGGGAAATCTATACCTCACTCCTGAATGGGGGGACCCTCATATGCGTTGATGACGTTGCCGCAATGGATGCGAAAGCTTTGACAAGTGTTTACACTCAAAACAACGTCCAGAATGCATTTTTTACACCATCTCTACTGCAGGAATACGTTAAGTACCCTCAACTTCTCAGAACATTGCACACAGTGTGCACGGGAGGAGAGCTTTGTGACTCTGCAGTGTTGAACGCAGCGCTTGGGCTTGTGAGCGGTACGGTAATCCACTGTTATGGGCCAACCGAAGATACCTGTATGAGTACAGTGTATTGTCCGGAAGAAGAGATTGTCACCGATAGAGTGCCGGTTGGCCGGTCAGTCAACAACTCAGGTGCTTATGTCATGATTGAGAAAACAGTCGAGCATCGCCCCCATGCTCAAGCAGTTTGTTCGTGGGACGGGGAGTTTACCTATGCCGAGTTGGACAGACTCGCGACGGTTCTTGCTCGGCGCCTATCAAGCCTACAGGTACGTCCTGGAGCCATAGTCCCGTTGTGCTTCGAGAAGTCCCGCTGGACTGTCGTGGGGATGCTTGCAGTACTCAAAGCTGGTGCGGGTTTTGTGTTGCTCGATACATCGCAGCCGATATCTCGCCTTCGTTCAATCATCGACCAGATAAGATCACGATTGGTAGTCTTATCCACCACTCAAGCCGCCTTGTGCGCCAGTCTCGCCGAAATTATACTGCCCATTGGTCCGGCGTATTTCCATAACGCAGCCAAGGTAGCTGCTCCCTTCAGCCCTGCAGTTTCGCCACAACCTTGGTCGGCAATGTACCTGGTCTTCACCTCCGGCAGCACGGGCCGTCCAAAGGGTGTTGTGATTACACACGAAGCGTTTTGTTTAGCGGTCAGCCATCAGTCAGAGCTTTTCGGATATTGCACTTCGACCCGAGCCTTTGACTTCTCTTCCTACATGTTTGATGTGTCTCTGCTAAGCACCTTTACAACCTTGGCGGTAGGCGGGTGTCTATGTGTGCCGTCCAATTCGGGTAGAATAGAAAATTTAACAGAGTCTCTACTATCTATGAAGGCTAACCTCGTCGACTTGACACCTTCTGTTGCTCGTACACTGCATCGGGAGAAGCTAAGCAATTTGAAGACCCTCGTTCTGGGAGGTGAGGTCGTGAGATCAGACGATGTAACCGGATGGCCCAACGGAGTACGGGTCATCACAAGCTATGGCCCTGCAGAATGTACTCCGTCAGCAACTATCAACCAACACTCTTTGGAGCCCGGCAACCAGATAAGCATTGGCTTTGGCGCCGGAGCTGTGACATGGGTCACAGGTGTCGTCGACCACAACAAGCTGGCTCCGCTTGGTACCTGAATGACCCGGACCGCACAGAGGCAGCATTCGTCAAGGACCCGGACTGGCTTCTCAGGGGTTGGACAAGATTTGTAGTGTAGTGTAGTATTCGGTTCGACAATGTCCTGCTCTACGCGGCCGGCCTTGATTCAGTGAACATGATGTCCATAATGGCCTTCATCATGTACGAATTCAGTGTCCGAATTAGCAGGCAGGTTATGATGGACATGTCTACCACCATCAGAAGCCTGGCTCTGCTGGTCTCCGAAGCTAAAGCAGTCGCCGGGAACGGGGACGTAGAGTCTCCGGCCGCTGACAACACCGCGCCCGTTGATCTCATTGCTCAAATAGACAAGCATGATGCTAGAATTTCCACTTCACAGGCACTTGTGAAGTCGTACAGCCGTGGAGAAAATAGCCTGCACCACCCCAAAGCTCAAAGCTAATGAGCGTCTTCCTCACCGGTTCGAATGGCTTCATAGGCATAGAGATTTTGCGTCAACTCGTGGAGCATCGCCAGATTGCTCAAGTAAGTGTTGTGCGTCCAGGCGTAGTCGTTCGAACGTCTACTAAGGGAGTGACAAACTCCAGTGACTATATCTGGCGGCTGACGGCGTCTTGCATCCGGACTGGGGTATGCAACGATGCCGAGGCGGACTAATGGGTCCCAGTTTCTGATGTATCGGCAACAGCGACGAGGATCATCAGGGCAGCTCTGGACTCGACGAGTGGAATGACTCCTGTGGTACAGCTTCATGATGGCATGAAGTTTGGCGAGTTTTGGGCCACACTAATGGATAGGGGTGGGCATGGGGGGTGCCTGTATCGTAATTACAAAACAGTTTCCAGGTGCACGGCCGGTACCGGCGCCATGCAATGCATCCGTTACGGCTGATACGGCTGATCACTGTGCGATACGGAGGCAAGGCAGGGCAAACCGTGTCCCTTTCGATGCACGCACTCAGCGTTCCCGGTGCACCGCTTGTTGAACAAGCCATCTCAAGGTAATACCGTGCTTTTCCGTTGTCCTCTCCGAGATCTCTCCGAGATCTGGCTAGTAGTGTCTTCTAGTTGCTGACGCCAAGTTGACGTTTTAGTGCTCCGGAGACGTCCCTCGTGACAAATGCTCATCAAGGTGAATTGCATGCACGCATACTGCTCGAAATACAGCTGAGAAGCTCATTCTTGTCGAGAGAGGGAAACAAAAAACTGCAGTTGACTGGTCCTCGAAAAAAGGATCTCCAGATGCATGGCATGCATTCAACGCTCAACCAGCAACTGGTGGATTTCCACCAAGCGGACGGCTAAAACCACCGAGACTGCTGGCAGATGAGACTTCCCGATGTCTTTCATTCTTTGACATTTTTGCAAGACGCAATAGTTTCACAGGCAGGGATAGAACCATTGGAGATGAAGTGAAGCAGGTGACGCAGCTGCACTCGCGAAAGGAGAACCATGTTCTACATGCAATGTTGGCAGTCGGCGGCAGCTGGTAAGCGCAACCTTGCGGATGCAGCAGCTCGTCGGCAGACAATGATTTTTGCTTTCCAGCATTATTCGTACTCGGTAGAGGGGCCTCTGAACTCTTTTCGGTATGCAGACGGATCTAAGCTCATGAAGGATGCAACTGGTCGCGGATGGCAACAACATATCATCCACGGGACATGCCATGGCGCTCAAAGCTAGTGGGCCGTCGTGGTGTCGATCTGGAGCTGGCTCGACATTTTTCACTCAAGCTAGAATCTTTGAGATCAGCCGTACTATCCTTTGCAACGAGAGTGGGTTTCTGACCGAACCGCAGTGGGTGGCATTGTCGCGAGATTTGTGCTCAAACGAGGGCGTACATACTTGGTCACCGTTGGATTCAGTACCCCGACATGACATGGCGATATAAGCCCGTCATGAATCTCAACGTTGCTGACTTTGCGTGTAGCGCAGCGACATTCGTCGAACAACATCTCATCTCGCCGAGCTCTGAGGCTGTTTCGGAGGCTGTCGTCATTTCAGAAGACGGTTTTAGATTGAGAGAGGCACCGGCAAGCTGGAGTTCTGCATACATGCCTAATCAACATATATTCGGACAAGATCATAACACAGTGTTTGCCAAATTTGCAGACGTTTCCGGAGCACCTTTCAGAGGGGCCTTCAACGCTTGCGCCACAACTCAAAACACAGACTTCTTGGACCATTTGGATTTGGCCCTGATACTTCTTCCATACTTGTAAAATATGAATGGCACAGGAATCAGCAACGCCGCAAATCCGCCAGTTATACTTGACCCTGGTCCTACGCCGATATTATGATAGAGCGGCCCAACTACGAGGGGGAAGGCTCCGGCAAAACAGGATCGCAGAAAGGTATTTGCTGCGACAGCCGAAGCCGCATAGGCTTGGAACGTATCAACCAAGTAATTCAGAGCAGCTTGGAAGATGGTGAAAAAACCCGTGCCCATCAAGAGAAGACCAAAACATGGAGCGATCCAGTGGATATCCGGTTCTGAAGTCCACCCCAGAACGAACTGTCCACCACTGAACAGCACAGACCCTAGCATCATGGGTGGCAATCGCTTTTCGGGGATGGCTCTGTTTCCCGCCGCGTGGTAATACTTGTTATAGACGGTCTGGTTGTAGACGTTCAGACCACATCCTAGGACCGCGCCAATGAAAATGGACAGGAATGGCAGAGTCGCGACAAGGGGCTTCCAGCCTCGAATTTCGCCAAAAATGATGGGGATCGCGCCGAGCTGCATGTACAAAATGCCGTAGCAGAAACTGGCGTACAATGCCATGAGGAAACAGATGGGTGTGCAGATAAGCTGCATGGGTCGCAGCAGAAACTTGTGAGCAAGTTCGGATATGCTGACGTCCCATTCTTCAAACTTGGCGTGCAAAGCCCAGTTACCAGTTTCGTGACGCAGACGCCGGGCTTTGTACACCAGCAGTTTCGGCGGATAGCTCTCGTCAATGAAGATGATGGCGAAAACGAGCACGACGGCTTGCAGGATGCCCGTCAGGTATTCGGTCCATCGCCAACCCAACGAGTCTTGCTGCGCCGCTGCTGCAGAAACGATCGGGCCTACACAAGGGGGAGTTAGAGTCCACTTGCGTCTTCATCGGGGTAAAATGTTGTCTTTTCAGGCGCCGCACATGAGCAGACTCACCAAGTATAGGACCGCCAACAACAGCCATGGCATAACCCGCCATGGCAATGCCTCTCCAGGCAGGAGTATACAAATCGCCCAAAACGCCACCGGTATTTGTCACGGGCGCGGATGCGAAAAAAGCACCGAAGAACCGGGTCAACATCAATGTTTGGAAGTCTTTTGCAGTAGCGCTCCCAAAGGTGAAGCAAGTAGCTACGAACATGGGCGCAATGACAGCTGGTCCTCGCCCAAATACCTCGCTTAATGGCGCCCAGAGCAAGGGGCCAATGCCGAAGCCAAAGAGGAACAAGGTCGTGCCCAGTACAGCAACTTGCGTGCCGACATTGAATTCTTTCGCAATCTGATCCGTGCCCGCAGAGTAAGCTGACGATGCCCATGTCGCCGTCATGGTGGTCAATCCATAAAGTAATGTGGTGAAGACCTTTTTGCGCGTCACCCAATTCAGTGGATGGTAGGGATCGTCTGGACCGTCAAAGTCAACGAGCTCGGCTTCGCTAGTCGGAACATGGGCCAGAGGGTGTGTAAAGCGAGGGACGGGGCGCGATCGAAGTGTCGACAGGACAGTGTCTCGGCGGCTGACTGCCCTCACAAGGCTTCCTGTCGTTGTAGCGGACGATCCTGCGCGCCGTTTTCTGCTGGAGTGTGAAGTGTGAGAACGTGTCTCGCGTAAAGTGGGACGATGGCCATCGAGCTCTTCGGGTTTGGACTCGTCGCACAAGTCGAAGCTGTCTTCGCCGATGGTGTCTGTCGATGTTTCTATTTCTACATTGTGATTCATGTTGACATTTGGAACTGCAGGCTCGGCGCCGGCCGGGTCAAGAGCTCGGGGAGGACCACTGCGGTTTTCTTTCGACATGACAAAGGGCACGATGTGAGAAACGAAGAATACGATGAGACAGCGGGAGGAGATGCTGTGATTTCTTTTATGATGTAGGCATCTTCCATCATGTGGTTGTGAGCAATTTTGGAACGATACACGAACAGCTACTATAAGACAGACCGATATTGTTGGGGGAACCCGGGCCGAAGACGGGCAAGAACCAAGCCGACGCGGTCCCGGAAGCAATCCAGCGAAGCCAATGATTAGCTCTCTGCTTGGTAGTTTAGAAATTGGCTGGCAACCTGTGTTTGGTTGGGAATGCCGTGGGAACCACTCCGGTCATGACGTCAACACGGCTGGGAGTTTGTCCAAATTGTTCAAGCCCATCTGCGCCTTTGCCAATGCGGCTACGCGTGCCGAGAAGTCGACTTGCCATTGCAGAATGATCTGCGCACTGACAGCTGACGGCAGCAAAAGTTGTGGATGCCGGAGACTTGTTCGTAAATACGAACGGCTACGCATGCAAGACATGGCTAATGCGGCTGTTGCCGCCGCCCAGAAATTGCCGGAAGCGCAGACAGCAAAGGATTTCTGGAGTTCAAAGACGTACGGATCGTAGGAAGATATGTACTTGGACGACCCGAGAGCGTGTGTATGAAGATAAGACGGGTGATGCTGGATTCAATGTTAGCGCGGGCATGATAGTAATAGTAAATGTAGTCTCTTCGCCTGCCTGCCGGAGGACCTCTAAACACGCATTTGTTAAAAATTAAACACGCATCTGCTATTAGTCCTAATTAGGATAGACAACTTACTTACCTATTTTTAGTGTAAGTTATATTTATAATCTGCCGTAATAGAAGCTTTGCATCTCTAAAAGAAGCCTAAAAACGCGGTTTCCCTCGTTATAGAATGAATGTATGAATTACAGGAGGTCACTTCTCTTACAAACTTGCGTGGAAAGGTACCTCTTCTGTTTTGGGCCTAGCTACTAATATTACTGCATAATTGAAAAATCACTGCTGCATGCTTACGTGTTAGTTCAGATTGCCATTTGACATGTACATGTGCACGAGGCCATATTAGCCCTTTTCCTACACGCAAACTTTTGTCCTGTCACTTTAGCAGATTTCCACGCGCGTTCATGTTCGACGACGCACCCACCATTCATTTCTGTCCAGTGCTTGAACGCACACGTTGAAACGACGGCAAGATCCAGACTGGGCTGGGGCTGGGGCTGGGGCTGGGGCACAGACGGTGTTTTGCTTTTGCTCGGCTTTCTTTGTCGAAACGGATCCAGTCACCGCGCCTCCGCCCCTCTCGCACGATTACGATTCTCCACGTTGGTGGTTCTGTTCCTCCGTTTGTGTGTTTGTGCCCGTTTTTTTTGTGCCCCTGGTCACCTGGTAGCTCGAACAACCAACGCCATCCGCCAGCACACAAGCCTTCCTCCTCTTGCTTGTCCGCTCGCGACTCCTTTCGGCCTCCCCTCCGACTCGACAAACTTTGGCGTCTTATCTGTACCTTCAAAACTACTGCATGTACGTGCCACACATTCCTTGCTCATTGCGGCCAAGGGCCCGCAGCACCAGCCCACGACCGCCGATGACCCCTACGGCGGCTAGCTGAGGAACCTGGGAACCTGGGAACCTGGACCGGCCTGTCCGGTTCGAGTAGACTCGGCTTCTCGTGTGCTGCATGCGACCTACCTACTTTTACTCTCTTGAATCAACCCTCTGCTCATTCTTTCATGACCTCTCTTACCGACCCGTTTGTGCCATCGTCAACCATATTCCCCCCTCGGCATCTGCATTGTCATGGTCGACAACGTGCCATGATGTGCCATCCCCATCCCCATCCCCATCCTCATAATCGTCATCATCATCATCATCGTCATCGTCATCGTCATCGTCATTCAGTCCGCAAAGACTGGTGTCCTCTCTCTCGCCCGAAGAAGTAGTCTGCTTGTGACAACTTCATCGCGCAATCAATCAACGAACCTGAGCACACGTCGGCCCAAGTCGAAGAGTTGCTAGTGTCAGCTTTTGGTCTGGTGGCCTGGTTTGTCTCTTTAAGCCAAGGGCTTATTATCATCAAATGTCTCCATGACACTGGGCGGCTCTATCCATCTACTTATTTGCTCGTCCCGGAGATCTGAGACTACAACGAATCGCGCGGATGTGAACTATCTTGATTGAGCAATCAATCGTCTTGGCAATATCACGGTTTTCCAACCAGCGAGAGGCAATCCCCCCCCCCCCCGCGCAGCAGCAAAGAACCCATCAACAATATTACAACAGCCTCATGTTCACCTCACACCAGCCCCTCTTACCCGCATATCACAAATCATACCCAATCGAATACCCGTGCATCGATTAGTACGCCCAGCTGCGGCGACGGAACGGACTGGCGGCCACTTGACGCCTAAAATAAAATAAGTAACCATGGCCTCGGCCTCAGGACTGACTGGCTCGCATAGACGTGCTCCTTCCCGCGCAGAAAGCCACCCTTCGTCCTCATCAGAACCCGAAGTTGACAAACACCACGGAATAATATCCAACCCTGATACCGCTCACAGTTTCCTGGGCACAAATCGAGGCCTTCCGCCAAGCCCCCCGACGCGAACGCTCGCACGAAAACCGTCGATTCTCAGCTTAAAGAATCGCTTCACCTCCAACGCGAATCCCAACAACGTTAGCAGCAGCGGCTCAACGCATCAGTCGTCGTCGGATGGCCGGAGGTCGTCGTCGCCTACATCCAGGCCTGCGCCTGCGAGAAAACCGAGCCTGATACAAAGTCTCGCAAAACCGCTTCCACAAACGCCGTTTGGCTCAAACTCCTCGAGCTTCTCAACATCTGGCAGACTCGAGTCTGGCGAGGAACCGCAGTCGCGGTCGGCCGAATCGAATATGGACAGTCGCTCGAGTACAATGGACTCGTCGAGCTCCGCTGCTGCAGGGCAAATATATGGTGGACAGGACCAGTACTCGCAAGGTATGAACAGCAGCATGAGCAGCTTGGCGAGCTCAGTCAGACAAGAAACCGGCGAAGACAACAGAGACGGCTTGACACCAAGAAGCACTGGCCCCGCGTCAGCTGTCCCTTCACTGGCCGTCGGTCAGGGAGGAAGGGCAGCTGGCGCGGCAACAGCCGGCAACGTTGCACAAGGTTCTTCAACACACTTGTCAGGATTGATGTGCAATGTACATCGTACCACGGGTCGTGAGCCGCCGCCCCTGGTTGGTGCTACTACCACCATTATTGGAGACAAACTCTATGTATTTGGCGGCCGGATTCTATCTCGCAGTCGCCCTGCGCCTTTGACGTCAGATCTTTACGAACTGGACCTGATTTCACGCCATTGGACCAAATTGGAAACAGGAGGAGACGTCCCTCCCCCGCGATATTTTCATTCCATGTGCGCTTTGGGAGATACCAAGATGGTCTGCTACGGCGGCATGTCACCTGCTTCAAACACCAATCAGACTGCATCGGCAGCGGATCAGCAACAACAACCCGAAGTCTCCGTCATGTCCGACATATATATATACGATGTCGAGAGCCGCAAGTGGACCTACCTGCCAGCCCAGGATGCACCTCAGGGTCGTTACGCACATTGCGCCTGTGTCTTGCCATCTGCGGCTTCCTTCTCCTCAACCCGCGCGCCATTGGCGGCCCTGCAACACAACCCACCATCCTCCAACCCGAACGAGGGTCGAATCGGTGTTACTATCGACGGATCCGGTGGTGCGGAGATGGTGGTTGTTGGGGGACAAGATGGCGCGAACCATTACATTGAACAGATCAGTGTGTTCAACCTCCGCAGCCTGAAATGGACATCAACGCAGCCGCTTGGCAAAAGCTGTGGCGCTTATCGTAGTGTTGCTGCCCCTCTGCCTCCGTCCGTGTCCGCGAAAGTTGGCATGGCATATGCCAACGGCGGTCAGCGAGGAGATGGGAGCAGCATCAGCCAAGAGTTTCGAGAAACCGGCTCATCCATGCTAATATATTCCAATTACAACTTTTTAGACGTCAAATTGGAGCTGCAAATCCGGTCAGCTGATGGCACGTTGGCCGAGAAGCCCATGACAGGGACGTATTCCCCGCCGGGACTTCGATTCCCCAACGGCGGTGTGATCGACACCCACTTTGTTGTCAGTGGGACATATCTCACATCGTCGAAGCAAGAGTACGCACTGTGGGCGCTCGACCTTCGCACACTGGTCTGGAGCCGCATTGACGCCGGTGGTAGTGTGTTCAGCCAGGGCAGCTGGAACCGCGGCGTGTTATGGAACCGACGGAATACCTTTGTCATTCTAGGTAACCGAAAGCGCAGCCTCGTCGATGACTACAACCACAGGCGGATCAACTTTTCGAATGTGTGTATGGTGGAACTAGAAGCCTTTGGATTCTACGACAACCCGCGCAAAACGAGCCCAATGTCAGGCTTCATTTCTGCGAGCAGTCCCTACTCTGGTCCTGGTCTAAGCCTCGCGCGCAAAGCAGGGTACACTGCTGGTGGACGCCTTCATTCAAGAGCCAGCGAGGAACTTGGAGAAAAAGCCCTTGCAATGCGCGAGCTCGCCGACATGGATATCTTGTGCATCGGTGGCGAGAGAATCCCGGTGAATTCGCGCGTTGTTTCTCGAAGATGGGGTCCATACTTTGTCCAGCTGTTGCGCGAGGGAACTGCAACTCAAGATGGCAGCGACGCGGTGACTTTACGGTCAGGCCTCTCAAGCAACCCTCTTCGTGCCTCTGCACTGACCATAACGCCAAACTCCAAGGATGCAACGCAGCCGCCGTCCTCGTCGAGCGGTACCAGCATGCTGTCGACATCAGGCGGCGGAACTGGCCCTAACACGGCTGCTGGGGCATCCGGTATCTGCGATTCTGCAGCAGCCGATGTGTCTGGGCATGGTGATGGCCCCAATCCAGCTGCCGTGAACGCCGCTCCAACACCTCGGTCGTTGCCGCCAAACTCGAGGCCGAGATGCCTGTATCTTCCTCACACATACCTGACTGTGCAGGCTCTGCTTCACTTCTTGTATACAAGCTCGCTGCCTCCCCCGACATCACCCTTGTGCACACCTCAAATATTGTGCTCGTTGTTGCAGATTTCGAGACCGTATCGCATCGATGGCCTTTTAGAGGCTGTGGTTGAGCGACTGCACGGGCTCCTCGACAGCCGCAATGCGGCAGCCGTTTTCAACGCTACGGCCATGGCAGCCGGGGGTGGACGCGGGATAGATGGCTCTATGAACCCCAATTTCTTTGTCAGCGCGTCTGACCCCGTCGGGTCACCCACATCGGTATCCGACTTCTCCCTAGGCGGGACGACTGCAAACGAGTCATCTACAGACGTGGCCGCAGCAACACCGGCGGTCCTTGTTATAAACACCAATGTGCAAAAAACGGGTCGTCCACTGAGTGGCGAGATTTCAGCCTCAACCAGCGTGAGCGGCTCTGAATGGGGCTCCGAACTCGGAGGCAGTGATCGCGGCGACAACAACAACAACAACTTCATTTGGGGTGGGGAGCTGAGTAGCGTTATCGGCTTGCAGAAGCGCGGCCTTCGCGGCTTGATGGAGGGACGACGAATGCGTGAAAGGACGGGCACGGGCAACGCAGCCACAATGGCCGCCCCGGGAGGAGCCTCGCCTTTTGCGGCGGTCCAGCAAGGCGGCGGCCAACGCGTTGGCCTGGGCATAGGTGGATCTTGATGATGGATTGAAATTCGACAAGATGCAATTTAGGGGTGAGACGACTTGAGTGGCCAATGTGCCGGACGCATCACGACCGACCAAGATGACAGCACCATAGACGCGACGATTTGAACGAAGGAAAATGATGAGAAGTCACACATGGAGCAAGTATAGTAGACCAGTGGTTAGTTAGCTATATATATGAGGCCATCTCGGTGTATATAACTCGGGTTATCTGCCGGATGGAGATGTAAGGGGGGTTCCACTGGGTCCATGCAGCAGATGTGCTCCTACTTTTTTTTTTTTGAATCTACTCAATTGTACTCTCCCGTGCAAACTTGCAGTCATTTCATGATGAATAATTCTAGAGGCTGCATTCTACAATGCCGATCTTGTATCGAGAAATGTACGCTAAACACACTCGGCTTCAAGCTCGCAACAGCGCAAAAAGGTGTTAATATTTATAAAAAAAAGAGGGAGAGGGAGAGAGAAAACTCTGTGTGTGTGCAAGTGATGCTAGCAGTAAATAGAAACATAAAAGGGCTGGCTCTTGATGCTTGAAAATGCTTCGCTTCTTCCCTCCGACCCCCCCGAGGACTACAGGTTCACACGACCGGCCTCGAGTTCTTGCCAATCTTGGTCTCGGAACGGCACATAGGCGTCTCCCTTGAGCCAGTACACGTCTCCCTCGGCGTGTTGAGGGCCCGGCTTGACGCCGGCTTGGCGCAGCATGTGCTTCTGCTGCTTCATGGTGCCCGTGGTCTGGGCCGGGCCGCCGACTTCCTTGAGGACGCGGAGGAACAGCGGCCGGGCGTACCGGGGTAGTGCTGATTTGACGTGTCCTGCGAGGCTGCGGAGCACGTCCTCGTCCGGCTTCTCGCCAAAGGCGATGGCTGCGCAGCCTGCGCGGCCGTCGTGGTGCGGTAGGTGGACGCCGTAGACGTTGGCTTCGCGGACCGAGGGGTGACGGCCCATGGCCTCGCTGACTTCGACGGTGGACACGTTTTCCGACTTCCAGCGGAAGGTGTCGCCGATGCGGTCCATGAAGTACATGCGGCCGTCTGCGTCCCGGCGTGTCACGTCGCCGGTGCGGAACCACGCGTCTCCGGTCTTGAACACGTCGCGCATGATCTTGGACGTCGTGGCGCCCTGGTTGCCGTAGTAGCCTTGGTATCGCTGGTTGATGTTCTCGGCGTCGAGCTTGCAGATGAGCTCGCCGGGGTCGCCGACCTTGACTCTGGCGCAGAAGCCTGTCTTGCCGTCTCTTCTTGGCAGTTCGGTGGCCCAGTCGACCTGCACGATGGCGAGGTTCAATGCTTGCAGGCCGCCGTACACGAGCCCGCTGCGGCCTATGGCGCCGGCTGAGTGGTCGTTGCGGCTGAGATTCCACAGGCCGAACGGACCTTCGGTGGCGGCGTAGAACTCGAGGACCGTGTCGATGCCGAATCGGTCCTTGAACGCATTCCAGATGTCGGGGCGGAGACCGTTGCCCAAGGCCGCGGTGACCTTGTGGGACTTGTCCATGCATTCACCGGTGACGGGGTCGTGCTCAGGGGGTGCTGCCAGCAGGTAACGCAGCGTCTCGCCGACGTATTGGATCATTGTCGCGTTGCTTTCCCTGACTTCCTTCCAGAAAAGCTTGGTGGAGAACTTGCGGCCGAGGGCTTGTGTGCTGCCGGCCAACATGGTGGAGCAAAAGGAAAGCAAGGAAGCTGCCGAGTGGTAGAGCGGCATGGACTGCGAAGACGATGATGAGCCATTTGTCAGTGTGAAGATTCGGAAGGGGTGGTCCCTACCGTGTACATGATGTCGTTTCCTCCGCGAGCCAGCAGCGTCTCTGAAGTGGTACCCCCCGCGATGATCTTGGCCCACGAGACAACGGCTGGTTTGGGCAGACCCGTGGTGCCCGATGTGTAAATCAAGATGGCCAGGTTGGCCAAGTCATCCTGGCGTAGGTCCGAATCCGGCACTCTCCTGGGAGCAGTGGCATCAACCTGAGCTTTCACGTCGGGGGTGAAGACGACAAAGTTGACGTGGCTGAGCTCGTTTCGCACTTGGTCCGTGATGTTTTCGGCCACGTTGGGATCGACCAGACAGATGCTCGACTTGGAAACTTTGATGCAATGCGACAACGACTTGCCGGTCAGATTGTAGTTGATGAAGGCGGGCTTTGCGCCAATGCTCCACAATCCGAGCCACACGAGGATGAAGGTGTCCGAGTTCTCGAAGTCCATGGACACCACATCGTTGGGCTTGACACGCAGCGTATCACGCATCCATGCTCCGTGACGAAGAGCCTTGTCGTAGACTTGAGCATATGTGAGTTTGCGCCCCTCGAAAATAAGCAGGTCCTTGTTCGCGGTGGACGGGTGCCTGGCTCGCTCTTCAAGGTTGTAGAAGACGGACAGGCGGCCAGTGCGTTGGCGAAGGAGCACGCGACATAGGGATTTGAAGGCGGCTTTGACGAGCATGTAATCGTACCCGAATGAGGTCCTGGCATTGAGGTAGGCCAGCGCTGCAGCGGCCGCCGGGGCTGCCACGACCAGAGGAACTACTTTTCAGTCAGTAATTTCCAGGGACCAGGACAACTCAGGACACTGATGGGGGATAATGAATGCAATGGATGAAATGGATGTGTCGAGACGTACGCGGCATTTCGAAACACAGCCGCAGCGAATGTGCAGAGATGGACAAGAAGTGAGGAACAAGAGCCGGTGGTGGCCCGTGGGAGAAGTGAAGTGCGCTTTGATATGGGCCGGGATGAAGCGACGAAAAACCCGGCGCAATGGGGCAGATGGGGCAGATGGGGCAGCCGAGGGACGGCTTGAAAGAGCCCAGCAGATGGAACGGGGCACGGAAACGGGGAAACGGGGAATGTCAAAACGGGGTCTCCGGTGGCCAGCAGCGAATCGCGAACAGGGGGGCAGGCGGGCGGCGGGCAGGCGGGCAGGGGCAATTGATCAGCCCCCCCCCAGCCCACATCGTGAATTCGAGACAGCAGCCCACGGCAGTCTGCATCTCAACAACGGCCCATGCGAGAGCCACCGGCAATTAGATATTGCGCCCGGATATGCCATGCGCTGCGCTGCGCTGTGCTGCGTCGCGTTGCTATTTGTTACACCACAGCAATCGCCTCCCCGGACAAAAAAGCTGGTGGCTTGAAGTGTTACAGTGCCATGTCATGTGCCATGCCATGTGCCACGCCATGAGCAACATGTTGTGGTTGCTAGCCATGTGGCGGCTGGGAAGACGCAGCAGCGTAGAAGCCAAGGGAAGCCGACAGTGGTCAACTACCTAGAGCTGGGTTTGCTAGATAGAGCAACACGTCGCGGAAAGGTTCGTTTTTTTTCTTTTTTTTTTCTTTTTGCGACAAGATTCGTCCTTGATGTCAAGGGGTCGTCGGTTCGTGGCTGGTCCATTTTAGCAGCGCTTGGACCATCGAGGATGGTGACGGGAATCTTTGGAATCTTTGGAATCCGTGACTAGCCTAGCCTAGCCTAGCCTAGCATCATCTCGCACCGCTTGCAAGCCTGACGGATGATAAAGATGGAAAGATGCCTCGGCTCGCAACGTTGAATCACCTTGGTGGGGAAAACTTGTGGCATGGCTCTGGAGATAGATGGGCTGTGGAGAAGTCCGAGCGAGCTGGTCGAGGTTCGGATTGTCAGGGTTTGGCAAGTGTATCAGTTCCAGTGTCTGTCTGGTGTTGTCCGGTGACGATAAAACCTGACAATCCTGACGGCATCGAGCCCAGTCTTACCCGCACGAGCGAGGGTGAAGAAGGGCTGGGCATGCCACGACGTCGCCGTCGATGGAAACTGAGCTTCTGTATGAATGTATGAATGTATGAATCAGCAGAACTGTAGAAAGTTGGCAGCTGATGGCGCAGCTGACGATGGTGAATGCACTTGATTTGAATGTCAAGACTGGTGTGTAAATAGGTGTGGAGCGCTGGTCCACGTGATGGCGCGTCGCCAGACAAGGGGCTGTGGGCGGGTCAAACGCCGCATGCTGTTCGTCTGGGAGCTTCGTTAGTTGGCCATGATTTGATGCCACAAAGCTGCCACGAAGCTTCATGACAGCTCAGCCAACGACGGGTTTGCGCATTGCTGACAGGCGTTCAATTCGAATGCCACCGCTCAAGTTCGCTCAAGCGACATCGTCACCGGTCGGCGTCCCGATACGCACCGCTCATCTCGTCGATACATCTTTACGCGCCCCATTGTTGCGATTCTGACATCTCAGAGTCTTGTATCAGCTGAAGCCCTCCATCACGAATAAGACAGGTCTCTATTTGCAACTTGACGATGACATCGCCGCCGGCCAAGGTGGCGGCCCTGCCACCACCAGAGTCCACACCCAAACAGCCCCCTCCAGAGAAGCCTAGCGAGACGCGCCGAAGAACATACGTTATTCTCTCATTTTGGTTCATCGTCCTCGTGCTTGGTCTGCCTATATGGTGGAGAACAACGACAATCTATCGAGCAGATTTGCCGCTGGAGAGAATGTTGCAATGGGCCAATGGAAAGGTAAGTTGCCATTGATGCTTTATGCCACCGGCGAGAGTTTGCGAGCGCGAGCAATTAATTTCTAATTCGGCTTGAAACGCTACAGGCCTGCCGTCCGACTTTCCCTCTGCAGATCTCCATCCGTGCTGATGCAGTAGCCGATCAAGATGCCCAACATTTGGTTCGTCTCACGCAACATGCCCTCGACGACCTCAATGATTTCCCTGGTCACCATTTGCGCCTCAAGCTTGACCAGAATTGGAACAAGGAATCCACCAGCTCGAGACAGCACGATTCTGACTCGACACTCACCATCAACCTCACACCGGGTGATGCCAACTCGGCCTCGTTGAGTCCAGACTCACCAATCCTCGACATGACGTATGCCCCACACTCGATTCCGTCTCCAAATTCCGCCTCGTCCACTTTGGCCACGTTCATAGCCAACGAATTACAACATACCTTCTCTGAGGAACAGTCGATTATTTCCTATCTGCTCTCCACATCGTCAATGTCTTCTACAGCAAGACAGCAAGCGTTGACGGCCGAGACTGCAGAAGTACTCTCCAAGCGAACAACGAGGTCGCTTCGCTACGCACCAACCTACCACCTGAGCTTTTCTTTGTTCACAGATGGCGCCATTCCCAACACATGGGACATCGACGCCGCCATCGGTGAATACATGAAACCAATGCTGGATGTGCTTGGGCCGATTCATAATTTCACAATAGACACGCAAGTCCAGTTGTATGCCACGCCTGGCGTACAGTCTCAGACCCTGAACAAGGAACACCTGGCTTCCTTTGTCAATGCTGCAGAGTGGCCACTGTCGCCGTCAATCGGTGGGGCGCCGACAATCAACTTCATCATCTTTGTGGGAAACCAAACCATTGGTTCCAATGACGCACAAGTTGAGAACTCACAGTCATGGATGATACCACAATGGGGCTCTGTATATCTTCTGCACATGCCCTCCAGCGAGAAGCACGTTCCAACCCAGGCTCTCAAACAACCCATGCTGATGTTCGGCGGCCATCTCCTCACTCTTCTGGGCACGCCGCAGTCTGGTTCCCTTCCCTTGCGACTATCCACTCTTGCTCGAATACGGACGACAGATTTGCTGCTGAGAGCTGCATCCTCTCTCGGCTCCTTGGCCCGTCTGTCTCCTAGTCTACCTTCAATTTCCATACCTCGTAGCGTTGCGGATGGGGTGTCAAGCTCGCTGCAGCATTTAGAGCAAGCCTGCGCCAATCTCGCTGGCGCAGAGGGCTTGCTGCATGCGCGGATAGCCGAAGAGGAGGCCGAAAGAGCCTTTTTCGAAAAGAGCATGGTTGGCCAGCTCTACTTCCCAGATGAGCACAAAATCGCCGTCTATTTGCCTCTACTTGGACCAACGGGAGTACCACTAGTGCTCGGCCTGATCAATGAGTTCAAGAATTGGATTAAGAGACGGAAGCAGAGAGCGCAGGAAGCTAAAGAAAAGAAAGGCCACTAGACGTAGTTATAAATCAAGAAGGATGCGAACGACGGGGGCGTTTATGACTCCTGGAATCACGTTCAATTTCCAATTTCCGCTGGCATGTACAATATTTCGTCGCCATTGTAAGCACGTGATTGGGCCTCGGACCGTGCCGTCCTCAGGTACAGTGGGGGTGTGTACGTACCACTCTCGCTGCGCACTTCCGCTAGCAGCAGTGCAAGGCTTCATTCAACAACAAAGGCGACGGTGCGAGCCGCAGCTTTCAACACTGGCCACTCTCCACCACGATGTGAAATGATACTAGCGAGACAATGCTGCCCGAGCCAGCTTTGAGCTTCACCATACCCAGTCTCCACGACGGAACAAGCCTTGACTGTCGCGTCTACCACCCCGCATCGCTGGCTGCGACAAACACCAAAGCTCCACCATGGAAGAAGCACGCGGCTGTGGTCGCGCACCCGTATGCGCCCATGGGCGGAAGCTACGATGATGCCATCTTGGAGAGCATTGCCGCGAGGCTGCTGAGGGCCGGGTACCTCGTGGGGACCTTTAACTTCCGGTATGTCTGAGACGGGCGTCGACTTCAAGCGCGAGGCGCGTGCGATCTGGAGTGGAAAGGTGATGACTTGACTTGCTGACTGGACTGCATTTCCCTGAAGAGGCGCAGGGCACTCTGCGGGAAGAACTTCGTGGACGGCCAAACCAGAGCGAGATGACTACGCGAGCATAGTTGGGTTCGTGGCGCACTATGTGCATTTTCTGAATCCATTTTCAACAATGCCCTTGACTGCCGAGGTCGAGACGACGACGACTCATTCTTCCTCGGAGGCAATTCAGCCCCCGGTCCTATTAATGGGGGGATACTCTTACGGCGCAATGGTGACGACGCAATTGCCGCCCGTCGAGGACATTCTCTCCCTATTCGTCGCGCCAGACACCGATTCTAACGCCTCCCAGATACGACTTCGAGCCCAACACTTGGCGGAGCAACAGAACTTGATACTTGGGAGCATGCGAGCCGCCATGCTGCAGGTGAGGAACCCGCACAGCCCCAGGAAGCGTTCAAGTGGTGTGCGGATCGGGGGCGACGAGGGGGACCGCTCGCCCAGGAAGAGCCATGACAGTCCTGGCCGGAGAAGCTTCTCTAGTCCCAGCCGGAGAAGCTTCTCCTTGGATGCCGAAGACAGGGTTCGAAGAGGAGTGCACGAATTCATGGCCAAGAGGAAAGCGAAGCACGCCGTACATCCCTTAAATTGGACTCAGCGACGATCAACGAGTAGTCCGGAACCCCAAGACGTCGTCGGGCCATCTCTACAGCAACAGACACCGGAGGCATCAGGATCCCCGAAACAGCCCGTCGATGCGACGCATGAGACAGAGCCGGAAAGGCTCCCCGCCATGGCGAATTTCGTGTATCCTCGGCCTGCATATATCCTGGTGTCTCCTTTGCAGGGACTAGTCATGCACCTGGCCACCATGTCTCTTTACCCATCGAGGCACAAGACGCGGGGGTGTGATGCGGCCGAGGACAAATTGGTGGAAACCCCGACGTTGGCCGTCTTTGGGGACCATGATGTTTTCGTGCCGGTCGGGAAGCTCCGGACGTGGGCGAGGAAGCTTTCTTCGAGGGATAAATCTCGATTCTCTGGGCATGAAATACCTCGGGCGGGGCATTTCTGGGCGGAAGAGGGTGTTTTGCATGGTATGAACGAGAGGGTCGGCGCCTTCGCGGGCGGTCTGATCCGGAATGAATAACGGATTCCTGCCGGACTTTGGTGCTGCTCCAGCTGTATAAGGGATGTGGTGGTGTAGATTAATCATGACATGGGTACGACAACTCGAGAATAGTTACACGAACTACATACGCATAGTGGCCTGGTCTCGAACGAACCAAACGAAAGGCAGGTGTCCCGTGTTTCTCCCCCGCCTTCCCCTCGATGCATTGGAGCGCGCGCCCCTCCCCCTCCAAAGGACGCTGCCGTGCCGCTGCCGTGCCACTGCCGTGCCGCTGCCGTGCCCTTCGGGGCCCGCAACTTTTCGCCCGCGGAATCCGAGTCCACCACCAGCCACCAGCCCCGAATCCTCAAATTTCAACTCGTCCCTCTCCACTCACACTACGAATAAGTTGTGCTACCCTCCTCCTGTCCATGTGCAGTAGCCGTGCCGCAGAACATTCATCTATTCACACTGGCACACGGGAACGGTATTCGAGGGGCAAGACGGGCCATATGTAAAGTGGCATCATCATATCATGGGGTTACAGTAAATCTCGGCTCTAACAAAGTTAATCTCGTATCTAGGGTGGAGCCTTGTAACCCGCATTAGGCAGGTAGTAAAAAACTACTATATATATAGGGTATATGCTAATTCCTATAGTATATTAGTGTAAAGGTACTTATAATATAGTATATATAATATATATATAATATATATATAATAGTAAAGTAAGGGAATTATAGTAACTATACTACTAAAAAATTTTATATACTAATAATAAAAAGTAATCTATAATAAAGATAATATAATTAGTATAAATATAGAATATATATATATTATATATAATTAAACTTTTAGTAATTTATTATAAGTATTTAGCTTAAAAGAAGTAATAAACTACTAAGTAATTTAATAAGATATAATATAATATATATACTAAGTATATACTAATATACTTATAGGGTAGTATATATAATATATATATAATAGGGAAGTAAGGAATTATTATAACTATATTACTTAAAAAAGTAATTTATAATAAAGATAATATAATTAGTGTAAATATAGGATATATATATTCTATATATAATTATACTTTTAGTAATTTATTATAAGTATTTAGCTTAGAAAAAGAAGTAAACTATAAAGTAATTAGAAAGATAATACCTTATATATAGTTAGTATATAGTTAGCATATAGTTAGTATATACTAGGTCTATACTAACTATATACTAACTATATATAGAGTTTTCTCTATAAAGTATAGTTTTAAAGATCTTAAATATATATAAAGAAATCTCTTTATTAAGTCTTATAATACTTAGAATATACTATAATTTAATAATTACTATATTATTTATATTTTATATTATTATACTAACTTAAATATAATTATAGGCTACCCTAACTATACCTAATATTATTTAGTACTAAGGAAGTAATACTAATAAGGTCTATACTTTATTTATATATACTATATATACTAAGTATTTACTAAATACTTTATAAAATACTCCTAAAGAATCTATATTAATTTATTATTTTTTTAATATACCTTAAGTAAGTATATTCTATAAATATAATATAATATATACTTACTTTATAAAGTTTATAATTAATACTACTAGTATTATAATTATAAAGAGTAATAAAAGTATAATTAATATATAGTATATTATTAATTACCTTACCTTACCTAGCTATTCTAAGGCTTATATAAATAGTATTCTTTATATAATTCTAGTACTTAATTATAATATAAATATTATAGATAAGAATAATATAAAGGAAATTATTTAAAAGTAAGTAAGTATTATAAGTATATAAATTTATAATTTATTCCTAACTTAAGCTAAGTATATATGTTAAGGACTGGCCCCTAGGCAACTGCGGTAGGGCGTTAGTATAATATTAAGAAGCTTAAGAAAGGAAGAAGAAAAGGGCAGGAAGCTATCCCTAGCGGTGCCCCTTATACCCCCTAGCTACCTTATATTAGCCCCCTTTTTATACCCTAGCTACCCCTATCTACCTCCCCCTTATATATAGTATAGCTTATGCTTAGGCAAAGCCTAAGCCCTTTATATATGCCCTTACTTACCTATTAACTATAGGTCTCCCCCTTATTCCTCCTAATAGGTTTTCTACTTATTTTCTACCTAGCCTCTCTTTATTATTATAATAATATTAGCCTTACCCCTTACCTATTATTTAGTAGTATATATAATATATCCTAGCTAATCCCCCTTGTTTTTATAAGTCTATAATATATATTTTACCTAGCCTCTCTTTATTATTATAATAATATTAGCCCTACCCCTACCTATCTATAACTTACCTAATATAGGTATAAATCCCCTATATAAATATCTTACTTATTTCCCTTATATAGCTTTACCTTCCTTTATATAATATATTCTCTAAATATTATAGTCCTATTATACCTTCTTAATTTATTACCTTAATCCTATCTTACTATTAATTATTTACTTATTAGATATACCTTATAATCCGCTTATTTCTTCTGCTTCCCTAACTAGGCCTATAATACCCCTAGCCTATTTTATTAGTAAGTTCCTTATAGAAGGGGACTTTAATAATAAGTAGTATACTACTCCTATATTAGTTTAGCGCTTATATAGGCTATATATTAAATAATCCCTTATTACTAGTATTTTAAACTATTACCCCCCTAAAAGTAAGGAGTCTTATTCTTCTTATTAGTAGAATTATATTACCTATATCTAGTTAACTAGGCTTCTTTTTACTAACCCCTAACTTTAATATACCCTTAAGGACCTTAAAGCTAAAATTACTATAGGTACTTATATTCTTATCCCTAGTATTCTAAAGACCTTAGATACTAAGAAGAAAATACCTATTCTATCCTAGAAGTTCTACTATCTTATAAGCTAGTAAACTACTTTACTAAACTAAGCTTAATTTAATCTAGCACTAGTTTATTTAGCCCTTAGGCCCTCTTTATTTATAAACTTACCTACTATAAATATAACTAGCCTTAATATTACTCTATATATTAGTACTAGTCCCTTAGCTAGCTATAGTATAGGGAATTCTATATAGTAAGTTACTAGTATTTTATTCTAGTAAAATTAGTAAGTAATTAGTAGCTTAATTACTATATATAAGGAATTCTATAAGTAATCTATAGCCTTTCTTTATATACTTTCTTCTTACTACTATAGTAATAACTAGTATTATCTTTAATATATTAAAGTAAGTAATAACTTATCTTTTTATTATTATTAATAGTACTTCTAACTTACTTCTAAAGTAAGTCCTACCTATAAATATACCCCTTACTTCTCTAGAGCTAGCTAGCCCCTAGCTAGGACTAGTAATCCCTCTCTTTATAGCTCTCTAAGTATATCTCTAGCTAGTACCCCTTTTATATATACTTATTTTATACCTCTTAATTATACTATCTAGAACCTAGGTAGTACCTATAGTAAGTAGCTTTAATTACTATATATATTTACCTATACCCCTTCTATATATAGGTTAGTATTAACTAGCTTCTAAGTAAAGGAGAAGCCTATTAACCTAAGTTTCTCTAGGGAACTAAGTAATATCTATAATATAGTAAATAATAGTAATACCTAAGTAATAGTAAGTAATAGTATATTTATACCTTAGGTACTAGTAAAAGTCTTTATAAGTAAATAAGTTTTCTAAAATTAATTTAGTCTATTATTAACTTATATATTACCTTATTTTACCTTAAATTTATTAAAGGCTTTTATCTTATCTATACTCTTTAATAGTTCCTATATTAGTTATAAGTACCTTACTTACTTAACTAAGATATTCTATCTCCTACCCTATCCTAGTATATTCTAAGCTACTAAGATCTATTTTACCTAATATTCCTTAATAAGTTTATTATTATCTTTTACTAAAACCTATTCTAGACCTAGATATAAGTCTTATAGTTTTTAGCTAGAAAGTAAATTCTTTACTACCCTTTTAATAAGGTTAATATAGAAAACTAGATAAATACCCTTTAGTATATCTAACTAAACTATAAGTAAAGATAGTATTTCTATAATTATATACTTAGTAGCTACCTAGTTAAGTTTCCTTAAAGAATAGTTTATCTTAATATTTTTAAGTAATAACTATACTTTATTCCTAACCTAGAAATATTCTACTAGGTATCTTAATACTAATATAGTATCCTATTACTATTACTATATATAAGCTATTATAGCCTAAGCTAAGAGAGTACTCTCTTAGAGATAACTTAGGAATTAAATAGCTTTACCCTTTAGTATAGTTATAGAGATAAAATAGTTAGGCTAGGACTAGATAGGCTCTAGGTTATAACTATAAAGTAATCTATTTAAGCTTACCCTAATAACTAAAAAGGTCTTATTATTTATTATAAGTTAGTAAGTAGTAAGGTATTTAGGTTAGTTATACTATAAGAAGGAGATTATTATATATAGGATTACCTATACTTCCTAGTTTACCTATTCTATACTACTATTAGTCTAGGGGTAATATAATATAGAAAGTAATTAGTTAATTCTTACTAAGGAGTATAATATTATCTAGAACTTCCCTAACTAGTCTAATTCTTAATCTATAATAATAAACTAAGAAAACCCTTTAAATCTTTACTAAACTATCTTAAATTATTTTATATACTCCTTAGCCTTAATAGAGATTATAGTCTTTAACTATATAAACTTTAAGAGTCTATTTATAATTATTATAAGGTACTATAGCCTCTTTAAAGATAATACTAGTAGGTTTATTATAAAGTTAATAGAGATTTATAACTAGAACTAGTTAGAAATTAGTAAGGGCTTTAGTAAGCCCTAGTGCTATTAATAGCTTTTATAATTACTAATATAGTAGTAATTATAAATAAACCTAGTAATATCTTATAATATCCTATTCTAATAAAACTATTACTATAATATCTAGAATATAGTATTATAGCCTAGGTATCCTACTACTAGTAAGTTATAGTATTATTATATAAGGGTTATTATAAGGGGCTCCTAAGCTAGAACCTATATATACCCTTAAAATTAAAGTGCTTTATAGGTATTTATAGAGTAGTTTACTACTTACTCTTTTATTATTATCCCTAAGGGAAACCTCTAGGTATCTTTCTAAATAGCCCTTAGTTAGATACTATATATAGGATCTAATATAATAGCCTAGTTCTAGAGAGCCTAGAGGTACTTATTAGTAAAGAGAGCCTTCTTTACTAGTAGTAAGGGTATATATAACTAGTATAGCTTTATATTAGACTTATCTTAGTATACTCCTAGTAATAGTAATAGCTATATAATAGTAAGGGGTTATAAAACCTATCCTATTCTTAAAGTTACTCCTTATTAGTCTTATTCCCTTTAAGATAAAGTATTTAGTTATTAAGCTTATATATTAGGCTTATAGTATAAATAAAAATTAAATAGTATAAGTATATCTACCTATTAGGCTTACTATTCTAATATTAACCTTAGGGTTATAAAGTGCTCTAGGTTCTTATAGTCTATATAAATAGTAAATAAATAGGAAATACCCTATAACTTTACTAACTATACCTTTAAGTATAAGATAATAGCTAATAGTTCCTTATTATAAATTATATAGTTTTTTTATAAAGCTATAAGGCTAGTAAAGTAGTAAGTAACTAAGTATATTATATTATTAGGTCCTTATTATAAAAGGCACTTACTAAGGGCTATACCTAAATAGTTAGCCTTTACTACTATAGGATAATCTAAGTCTTATTATACTAGGACTAGATATATAATAAAAGTATCTTTTAATCTCTTAAAAGCATTATTCTTCTTTAGTCTCTAATAAAAAGGGGTATTCTTCTTAGTAAGTTATATAAGTAGTATTACTAACTCTAAAAAATTCCTAATAAAGTTATAGTAAAAGTTTATAAACTCTAAAAAGCTTTAAACCCCCTATAGTTTTATAGGTATTACCTATTCTCTTATAGCTACTACTTTTACTAGATTAGAATAGATTAAATAGCTTACTATAATAATATACCCTAGGTATTAGACCTCCTTTATAGTAAATATAGACTTATTAAGGTTAAGGTATAACCCTATAGCCCTTAAGCGCCCTAGTATAAGTTAAACCTTTACTATATAGTCCTTCCTTAACCCCCCTAAATAAACTAAGATATTATTAAGATATACTATTATAAAATCTCCTAATATATTCCCTAAGGATTTATTAATATAGTATTAGAAGGTTACTAGTATACTAGCTAGGCTAAATAAGTAAACTAGCTATTTAAATAACCTAAACCTTATATAAAAGGCTATAAGGTACTCCTTACCCTTAGCTATCTATAGTTTATAGAATACTATATAAATATCTACCTTTATAAACTAGTATACCTAGGAGAGGGAGTATAGGGTTTCCTTAATTAATAGGAGTAGGTAGTAGTTCTATACTATTATCTTATTAAGTATATAATAGTTTATATAGAAATACTATCCCTTATTTAATTTTTTAATAAGAAGAACTAAAGCTATAGCTAATAAGGAGCTAGTATAAATCTATCCTTTATCTATAAGGTCTATAATCTAGTGCTAAATCTCTAAGAGCTAGTCCCTTAGTATATTATATAATAGCCCCTATAGGAGTGCTAGTTAGGACTTATTTAAGTTCTTATATAACTATATATAGTAATTAAGAGAACCCCTATAAGGAGGTAGGCTATTAGCCTTAGCCTTATTAAAAAGGTCTATAAAGTCTGCTAATTCCTCTAGTACTATAGCTATATCTAGACTATTTAGTATTATTTTAGGCACTATAATCTATAGTACTATTATTATCTCCTTAAGGCTTATAGTAATAAACCTTATTATAGTATCCTTTATCTATTATACCTATTATACCTCTATAGTATATAAGGATCTAATAATCCCCTATACTAGGGGTTCTCCCTCCTACTTAGCAGCCTCTAATATATAAAGGCCCTTTACTACCCTAATAACTAGCTACTATTTTACTATATAAATTACTACTTTATAGTATTCTAGCTATAGTATTCTAAATATTATATCTTAGGTAAGGCCTAGGATAATATATAAATATACTAATAACTCCTAGCTATTAATATTAATTCTAGTATATACTATATAGGTAATAAAGAAGAAGTCTTCCCTTTATTATATCCCCTTTCTCTCTATTTCTACTATAGTATAGACTTACCTATATTTTAGTAGTTATATAAGCTTTAGGCTAAGCTACCTTATTACTAATTTACTTATAGCACTATAGTAATTATAGCTATAATTAATCTAGATATTAATATAAAAATATATATTAAAGAGTACTAGAATTAAGAAAGGTAGTTAGTCTATATATTATTCTATATCCCTATCTATATTTATATACTAGCTATACTTATCTAAATCTATAGCTACTAGCTAGCTCTTTTACCCCTATATAAGGCTTTACTTAGGGATTACTTATTTTCTAAGGTATTAGTTATAGCTCCCTTATTTACACTATCTATATTTACTCTATATATATTAATTTAGACCTTTAGTTAGTAAGGTAGGAGGAAGGTATACTCCTAGATATAGTAATCCTTAGATCTATAATATAGGTAGTATTCTTCCTAGTAATACTTAGTTAACTTTACTTTAGTTACCTATTTAGCCCTTAGCTACTTTATATTCTTCTTAAGGCCCTTATCCTTCTTATTTATCTTATTCTACTAGGTTATTATAGTATATACCCTTATTATTAGTATATTACCCTTATAATCTACCTATTAAGGTATAGGCTAGGCTAGCTAGGGCCTACGCTAGTTCTAATATTTTTTCTCTAAGGCTAAAGACTTAATATTTACTACTATACTATAGTATTAGGTAATTACTATATAGTACTCTATTTAGCTAACTCCTTTACTAATAGAGGTCTCCCTTATATATTTATTAAGTATATATTATAGCTTAGCTAGCTTAATATCCTTAGTCTAATAAGCCTCCCTTACTAAAAAAAGCTTCTATTTAAAGTAAATAAAAAATATAGTAAATATCTCTTCTATCCCTTATTTTATTTAATTAAGCTTTATTAGGGCTATCTCCTATCTATAAGGGTCTATATATAGGGTTTCTAAATAGCTAAGAAAGGCCTCTAGGTTATAGTTACTAAGGTAGCTTACTTTAAAGTATATAGCTATATAGGCCTAGACCTTAGGTAATAGGTTCTAGTAAATAAATATTTATTAATCCTTTTAGATCCTAATAAAGTCTTTATTTACCTCTAGTTTATATTATATTAGGAACTTCTAGGTAGTAAATATAATCTTATTATTATTATATAGGTTACCTATTAGGATTAGTTTTTATTAGATTTATAATATTAGGAGTAGTAAACCTAGGCCTAAGGGTAGTATAGTAAAGTCTAGGTTAGGGACTATTAGCTCTATAGGAGTATTTAATAGGAAAGCTAGTTAAGTTACTAGCTCTAGGTTTATATATATATATTATTATAGGTTCTTAATTACTCTTACCTACTATTCTAGTATAAGTTAAAGTGTTTTAAACTAGGTATTATAAGCCTCTAGTAGTAATATAGCCTTAGATAGGGGGGTTATAGTCCCTAGATTAGGCTAGTGTTCTAGTTAAAGTGTGTTTATTAGTTATATTATTATTTCCCTTTTTCTATTATTTAGTAGCCTTCTTTTTTAGACTAAAGGAAGCTTCTTAATTATTAAGGACTAGCCCCTAGGTAACTATAGTAGGGTATTAGTATAATATTAAGAAGCTTAAGAAAGGAAGAAGAAAAGGGTAGGAAGCTATCCCTAGTAGTACCCCTTATACCCCCTAGCTACCTTATATTAGCCCCCTTTTCATACCCTAGCTACCCCTATCTGCCTCCCCCTTACGTGTAGTACGGCTTATGCTTAGGCAAAGCCTAAGCCCTTTACAATATCTTCCCTTTTATATAGAGTTTATTATGCACTTTATTAAGTTTATTTATATCCTACCCCCCTAATCTATAAGGCCTAATTAGCCTTATTTAATATTACTATCCTTTAATAAGATTAATTCTTATTTTCTAGTCCTTAGGCATAGGAATAATACCTCTATTATAATAAATATTGTATTTATTAGTTAGCTAGATAAATTTATTTATAGCCTTATAATTAATATTAGTAACTTATACTCTAAATTTATTAGTTATATATAGAATATCTTCTAGGTATAAGATCCTATATAATAGTACTCCTATATTAACCCTCTTTAGACTAAAACTATCTCCTTCTTTATTAGATTTATTATTAGCCCTATTTTTACCTTTTACTTTCTCTATAATATCCTTACTAAAATAAGTATAATATATAAAAGAATTATTAACTAGATAGTTAGCATTAACCTTACTAGTTACTATTAGCTATATAACCTTCTAATATTTACTAATAGTAATAGTTTTATTAGTTAAGTTATAGGTAACTATCTATCCCTAGCTAGATTTACTAATTAGTATATTAGGAAAATACTTTAAATATAACTCTATATAATATATACTTATTTCCTAATTTTCCTACGCTATTTTCTAAGTAATTAGTATATATAACTATACTTTTAGTAGAATTATTACTATATAGGTAGTAATTACCTACTAATATAGAACCTTATTTATTAGTTAGAATATTTCTACTTATATTACTATACTATAGACTAACCTAAAAATTACCTTAGGGCGTATAAAATTAATTTTTACTTTATATTTATAAAGAAAATTTATTCTAAGTAATAGTTTAAGGCCTAGATTTAGTATTATATCTACTATAACTATAAAGTATCTAGTAATTTCTATTCTATATACTACTCCTAGGATATAAAAATTAAATATAGTGGTTTTAGTTATAAAAAAGAATAACTAAACTCTAGATATAGGCTTTAGTTCCTATATTCCCTATTTTATATTTAACCTATTTTACTATAACTACTCTTTATCTACTAGAATTAATAATATTCCTATATTAAGGTAAATCTAATAACTCTTATCTTTATTATTAAATTTAAAAGGGATTTTTAAATATATATTTACCCTTTTACTATTATACTTAACCTCTTAAGGTCTTACTATAGCTTTAATTACTTATCCTAGGGTAAGCTATTTTAACCTAGGTATATTTATCTTAGTAATAGCCTTATTTATTTCTTTTTTAATATTATTAATAAAATAGGTTTTAATAAAGTTAGTCTCTTATACTTTATTCTCTAAAACCTCCCTTTCTTTAGTTATATAATAACTATATTTCTAAAGATAAGTTTTATACTATTATATATTAGAATTATTATTATATACTATAATATATATATACTCCTTCTCTTTATTAGATAGCTTTTCCTAATACTAGAATTACTATAGCTACTAATATTAGCCTCTTATCTCTAGTAGTCCTAAGTCCTATAGATATTACCTATCCTACTAGTTCTAAATATTCTCTTATTAGCTTTAGTTAAAACCTAGTTATTCTCCTTAATTCTCTTAGGGCTTATTCTACTAAGGCCTCTAGTTTTATTCTTTAGTATATTAGTTTTACTAATATAGCCTTAGTTAGAAAAATCCTAAAGGTCTTTAAATACTCTAATTATCCTATTAGTAATATTAGTTCTCTAATAGGAACTATATATTTAATAGCCTATTCTAATTAGCTTATACTTTATTCTTATTATTCTTTAAATTACTACTAGATATTTTAGTATTAAAGTAAACCTTAAGCTTTCCTTTACCTTTTTTACCTTTAGGGTAGCTTTTACTATATAAATAGTTATATAGGTTATATCTTTTATTATTTACTATAGTAATATAGGCTAATCTTATATTATCTTTAGTTAGAACTAGGTATATCTAATATAATCCTAGATAAAGCTTAAGATATAGGCATACTAGAAGCTAATAATTAGTTATTTTACTATTTACCCTTATATACTAGAAAATCTTTAATATAAATTTATAAAAAAAGACCTTATTTAAGATATCCTCCTTTATATATTTTGCTTTATTAAGCTATACTATTATGTTTTACACTTAAATACTAAATTCCTTTTATATAGTAGTAAATACTATTAATATATTATTAAATATAGTAGTTTATTTACCTATATTAAGATATTATCTATACTATACTATTATATCTCCTTAGAATAGTATCTAAATCTTTTTCTAAATAATATCTTACTAGCTAGAATTAGTATAATATAGGTAATCTTTAACTACCTAGATTTATAATTTAATATTATAGAAAATAGTTTACTTCCTATTATATATAATAAGGTTATTACTAGCTTTTTCTAGTTTATTATAAGGCTTAAAGTATCTAATATCTATAATCTTCTATATTAAATTTATATTTTATTCTACTATCTCCGCTTACTAACTATACTAATCCTAATCTAGCGCTAGATCTATCCTTCCTTAGTAGCTAGGGTTAGTATACTATTCTTAGTCTAGGTAATATAGTGCTTAATACTATACCTAGTAAGAATTTAGCTACTACTATATAAATCCTTATTAATACTATAGTAGTGTAAGTTATACTACTTATCCTAGGTAAGTATCTAAGTAGCTTTTATATTATCCCTAGTTACTTAGTAAATATACTATTCCTTATATAGTATTTTACACTATTAGTGTTAAACCTACTAAGGTACTAGTACCTTATAAGTTTCTAAGTTTAGTTACTAATCTAAATACTAGCTAGTTTATTCTAGTTATTACTTTATCTATTATAGCTTACTATATAGCTTATTACTATTCTAATACTCCTTATAATAACCTTATAGTATTATATTTAGTAAGCCTAATTTAAAATTCCTTTAATTCTAGTATATTTCCTAAGGCTCCTAGTTATAAGTCTTCTAAATTTAACTTTATTAATTAGTTAGGGGGTTTAGTATATTAAGTAATAGTGTTATTTTTAGGGTAGTTTATAATCCCCTTTTCTTTATTATTTTTATCCTTCTCTATATCTTTCTTAGTCTTAGTGGTTATAGTATTATTTATAGGACTAGTAATACCCTTTACTTACTACTCTAAGGCCTTACTACTCTTTAATCTAGTAGATTTATTAAGAAATCCTTTAGATTTAGCTTTACTAATATAGATTTTAACTTAATTCTAAGTAAGATATATAGCTTATAAATCTACTAGGTTCTAGTAAATAGGTAGTTCTTAATCTCTTAGCTATTCCCTTTTCTTAAGAATTCTATTATTAAATTTATATCTTATAAGGTTATTTAAATCTTCTTATTTACTAGTTCTAATAAGTTTCTATTTTTAATATCTAAAATCTAGGTTTATACTATTAAATATCTAAAATTAATAAATAAGGTATAGTTTATTTTTAGTAACTAGAAAAGCAAATTTATATTATAAATAGTTAGTTTTAGACATAGGGTTTCTATATCTAGGTTACTAGAGGTATATAATAAAAGAATCTCTAATTACTACCACTTATTATATACTAGCTTTATATAATATAAGGTTAAATCTATTAGAGGGGCTAACGGATTTAACTAGTTATAAGTTATACTAATTTCACTTATAAAAGCTACTATTAGGTATAATATGTGATATTAGAAGTAAGTTAATTCTTCTAACTAGAGTGCCGAATCCGGCCCTATAAACGTCCCTTGTGACTAAGCTCATTCTGCCACGTAACAATAATAGACTAGAGAAACTATAAGTAAAAAGGAAGGGAAACTAATAATTATAGTAAGAATAAATAATAGTAAATAAGAATAATAAAATAATACTATAAAATATTAGTAACTACCTTATAATAGTAGCTATAAAGCTACTATTAAGTATATAAGGGTAACTTATAATATCTAAGGAGAATATAGGAGAAAGGAAGTATATAGAAGGGGGGAAAAATAGGGTTTTTTATATTAACCCTAGACCCCTTAAGTAATCTATATATTATATATAGCTAATCTAGGAATTATAATATTTATAGTTATAGCTACTACTATTAGATATACACACTAGCTATAAACTTATAGTAAGATTAATATAACTACCCTAGTATTTATAAATAACTTTATTTAATTAAATAGCGTGTAATACCCTATTTATTTAATTTTATTATAAAAATTAATATAGGTAGTTTACCCTTTTAGAATTAGTTATATAATACCTAAGGGTATTTACTTTACTATATTAAAGTAGTAAGGTTATTACTATTTAGGGTTAATAAATAAGGTAGGGAAATATTTATAACCTAATATTATTAAGATTTTTATTTATTTAGTAATATATTACCCTATAAAGAGTTATAATAAACCCTAACCCCCTATTAAGTTAGTTATTACTTATAAGAGTATATAGTATTTTTATACTAAGTAAGTAGCTAGTTTTTTTTAATTAAGAATAATTATATATTAAGGGGGTAGTATATTAGGAGCATAGAGGTTAGAGATAGGGTAATTATATAATAAAGCCTTAAATAAACCTTAGGTCTTACGTATAACTAAGAGCCTAGCTAGCCACTAGATAGCTATATGTGCACTAGTAAGGTATTTAGCAAAGACTACCTATATTATATATAAAAGGTTAGAGTTTAAGACCTTTATATACCATAAGCTAGGTAGTATTTATCTAGTAGCGACCGTGCATCTTAGCCTTTACTCTGTTCATTTCACCTACGACCGAAGTCATGACATAATAAGGTTATTTTTCTTTAGCTTCTCCTATACCTTAAAGTAGATTTCTTTTATAAAATCTAGAGAAAAAGGGGGACTAATATTAATATCTATAGGGTTAATATTAGGGTTAAAGTTAGTTATTTTGCTAAAATTAGGGTCTGGAGTTAAAATCTAATTTCCTAGTTAAGATATAGTTAGCGCCTTCTCTAGGGCCTCTAGAATTAGACCTTTAGGGGGTTTATAAGGGACTATAGGTTATTTTTCTTAACCTATAGGGATCCCTATATTATTAATAGGGTAATCCTTTAAACCTTAATTTAGATCTTAGTTATTTTCTAAATTATTTTCCCCCTCTAAAGAGTTATCCCCTATAGAAATTATAGGTAATCCCTTAGAAATAGGACCTATAGGTTCTATAATTTTAATAAAGCTAGTCTTTATAACTAGCCTTTTAGAGGGGATATACACTAGATAGGTGTTAGAACCTAGTGTAGTAAGGAGTCTTCTAGGGATAGTTCTAGCTACTAACTTCTAAGCTTTTAGTTATTTTTTAGGGAGGATAAGAATCTTATAATAAGACCCTATAGCTCTAATATTACTAAGGTTAATCTTATTATAAGGGTAACCTAGCTCCTTAGATAATAGTTATCTAGGGCTTTCTAGCTTAGTAGTATTAGTAGTTAAGTTAATTAGATTAATAACTATAGGTAATATAAAACACTATAGATATAACAGTAATTTTGCCCACTAGATAGTAGCCCTTAATTAATCTAGAATAGTATAAATTAAATGTTTTACTAATCTATTTTGCTTATAAATATAGGGGCTAGAGGTTATAAATTTAATTCCCTTAGTTTTTAACTAATTTTAATAACTAGAATTAATTTCTTAGCCTCTATTAAAGTGGAAATACCTAGGATATTAACCTGTTTAATTTTTAAGCTCTCTAAAGAAGCCCTTAATAGTAGTATAAATAGTTAGGCCTTCCTTATTAGGTAATAAGAACACCTACTTATATCTAGTCTTCTAATTAACTAGAAATAAGCAAATTAACTATTTATTATATAGCATAGGACTGATTTTTAGCATATCCCCCTTTATTTAATCTAGAGCCCTAGGAGGGTTAGGGATAGTTTGCTTTCTAGGTCTTCTAACTACCTTAGATTAATTATAAGCTATATATCTAAAGTCTTTATCCTTAATTTTAGAGAAGTTAGGGATTTCTTTAGTAATTAGGCTAGTTTTCTTTAGCAAAGGAAGTCCTAGATGCCCTAGTTATACATACCATAGGCTAGCTAGTTTTAATAACCGTTAATATTAAGAGTCTTTAGGGCCTAAATTAGGATCTAGATTAGGGCCTTCTTCCTTAGTCCCTTACTAGGCCCCTTAAGGACTATAGGCCTCTTAGAGAGGTATTAGGGACCCTTTTCCTCTACTAAGGTCCTCTAACACCCCTAAATCTATATTAGATTCTAAAGGGACCTAACCTAGGGCTATAGGCATTAGAGAAGGGACTAATTCCTCTAAATTATCCTATATAACCTCTTTAATATTATTATTATTATTAATTTCAGTGATTTCATCTAAATTAGATACCTAATCTGGCTTTTCAGAGGGAATTTAAACCTCTATAGGGTAGCTATAACCCCTAAAGCTAGCATAGGTAAAAGGTTAAAGATAATAAGTCTTAGTATTACCACTACAAGGGCCCTTTTATAACCTTAGTGTAAATTAGTTTTTAATATAAAAGAAAAAACCATACTTTTTAATATCTAGGGTAGTAATATAAGACCTATCCTTAAGATAAAGTAAGTCTTTTATAAGGCAACCACTAGATACATAGTGTGTAAGATTACTAACTATATTAACATTTATTTATAGAAAATATAGAGTATCTTTTAGCACTAAGGTCCTATATTTATTAGGATTCTTTTAATATAGGACCTTAAAAGTAGCACTACTATATCCCTTAGGATAGATAGGACCTTTACTAGTTAAGATAGGGTTAGATTCCCCCTTTTTAAAAGGGGTATAATCCCTAAAAACATCCCTTAAATTAACTATATATATAGTAAAACCTATATTATATAATAGGGCTTATTTTATGTCTTTATAGTAATAATTAAAGCTAGTTACTAATATAATAGCTTACTTTTTATTATTATCTAAATTACTAGAGCTAGAATTAGAGCTTTTACTAGAACTCTTATAACTAGTCTTATAACTACTAGGTTTCTTATATAGATTAAGGGCTCTATTAGAAAGGTTATAACTTCCTAGCATAAAAGAACTCTCTATAGGTTCTTTATCCTTTTTATCTAATTTTTAACCCTTTTACTTCTTTTTCTTCTTTTTATTAGAATTAGAAAAGCCCTTATTTTCTTTAGGGCTATCCTTCTTCTTCTTCTAATCTTTAGGTAACTTTTCTTTCTCTTTAGTGCCTTTTTCTTAATCTTTAGCCCTATAATTCAGGGCTTTAGATACTATAGATAACTTATCCCTTTGCTTAGCTAGAAGGTCTACTATTAAAAATTAAAGGTTTAGGGCTTTTATAGGTACCCCTATAGCCCTATTTATATGTATACTAAATTATTGCCTCTTAGCCTACTAAGGGAAGGTTAATTTTAGGGATTAAAGATATTAATTAACCTAATCTATAGGATTAATTAGGACCCTAGAAATTAACAATCTAGCTAGTAGATTATTAAAGACTATATTAAAGGACTCTAGGGTCCCCTTATAACCTTAAAAGTTTAGGCTATAAAAATCTAAATATAGGAACCCCCTCTAGATTTTAACGCTATAAGAATATTGCCTTATAAGTAGCTTATAGGCTTCTTCTAGTGATGTTTGCTAAGTTATAGCGGCTTAGGGGCCTTCTATATAACTATCCCTTAGTAATATAAGGATAATAGCTTAGTTAGCGTCCCCTAGTACCCTAGAATCCTCTAGCTTATCTAGAAAACTAGGCATGCCTAGAGCTCTAAATTAGATAGCTAGGGCTTGTTTCTATTAATTGAAATTTTTAGCTCCTTTAAGCTTAGTAGTCTCTAGGAAGCTATAAACTCTCTTATTAAATTCCTTAATAATTAAATTATTAAAGGTAGCTTATATAGAGCTAGATTTAGCTACCTTATCTTGTGAATTAGGCTGCTAATCTTACTGCTAACTAGCAGGCTTAGTAGCTTCCACACCCTCTATATAACTATTTATAGTTATAGATAGGTTTTTAAGCTTCTCTAATAACTAGTCTATAGTTACTTGTTACTTAATAGCCTGCTCTTTTAGCTAGTTATTAAGAACCTCTTACGCATTAAAATTAGGGGGAGGCGAGGCCTCCTTTCCCTTTCCTTTATTATTTATCTTCCTATTTTATAGAAGGGAAGTCTTCTATTCTTATACTTAAATTCCTTTTTATAGAAGGGAATAGCTTCTATGCTTATAGATCCTTCCTATTTTATAGAAGGGAAGTCTTTTATAGCCATAATTAATTCCTTTTTATAGAAGGGAAAAGCTTCTATAAATGTTTATAAAGTGACCTAAAGGAATCTATAGTAATAGAAGCCAGGCTTATAACCTATTAAAATGTAGGGAGCTAGTTACTAGCTAGCAATAGCTATACGGGCGCAAGCCCTACGGTTATAACCAATAGAGCTATAACGTTAAATTGATTAATGTAATATAGTTAGAAGGTTATGGTAGATATTACTATTAAATTCTAATTTAGGGGACTTTTATAATAACTAATAGAGTAATTAAATTGATTTTAGTTACTTCGTACGGACAATGCGGCTGTTAGTTGCTTGGTTGAGAGGTTGAAAAGGTCTTCTTCCTCTTATATACCCACTAACCGTATTGGCGGATCCGGGCCGCTAGCAAGGTCTTAAGGGCTACTTTTTATTTTCCATAAAATTTATTTATATGCAAAATCTAAAAAATTAACTCACTACTATACTAGCTAGTAACCTATATGCACTAAATTTTAGTCTAAAAAACAACCTTATATAAAAAGAAAGCCCTGTCTTCTAGCTTTAATTTGCTATATATAAGACTTTTATACAACCTCTAGTTAAAGAGAAAATCGCAGATAAAGATAGCTATAGGGTAACCTGCTTATGTCACCTAGCTTACCTAAGTTACTAGTGGCTGTGGTTGTGGCTACGCTTGTAGCCACATAACTGACTAATCCACAAGGAAGTCATCCACATTAACATTAGTTATCCACACGGTTAGTCACAGCTGTGTACAGCTGCAAGGTGACTCTGACAGTCATAACACAACCGTTAGCAGCTGCAATGCAGCTGTTAGGCCTGCGATGCAAGCCTAGCAACTATAAGGTCCTTTAACTAGAAAAGGGCTAAAAATAGGTCTTATTTTTAACAGAAAGTCTAGCCTAGCTTACCTATATTAAAATAGGCATGCTAAATAGTCTAGGGGGGTAATAATAAGGGTTATAATAACTCTTATAATATAATTAGGCTTCCTAGAAGACCTCTAGCCTATAGCTACTAAAGCAGTTATTTATATCTTAAACTATATGCCTTAAAAGCTACTTAACTAGTAATTACCTTAATAAGTATTAAATAGGTGGTTAAAAGATAATAAGCTTTAATAAAGTTACTTACTAGAGAAGCTAGAAGCCTTTATAGCCTATTTATAAGTATTTAGTTATAAAGTATTTATAATAATATAAAGTAAGCTTTATAAGGTAAGTCTAAAGCTTACTTAGAGAGCTTATATTAGATATCTTACTAGATATATCTTCTTTACCTAATACCTTATCTAGGTACTAATAATAAAGAGAAACTACTAGTTGTTACGTGCTAGAATTGACAATTAGCCTGTCACATTAGGATGTGGCCTGCCGTGCCGAGGATATGGCCTGCACGTGACCTAGAACCCCTATATTAGACGATAGCTCTGACCTCTAGCTAGTTAAATTAGACAAGAACCTTACACACTCTTTTATTACATTCTATATTATAACAAGTGGTAGCAATTACTCTTCGATCGTTGCGCACCTCTAGCGCTTTTACTGCTTAATAAAAGCCACTAAACCAACGAATTTATCAACTAATCCACTAAGCCCATCAAATCTATCCCTTTTACTAGGCCTGATAGTCCCTAGGCATCACGCCTATCGTCAGATTCGTTAACCTTTAATTCGTTAACCTTCAATCTGACTAGTAGATCTGTTAACCTTTGATCTATCGTTAGTTTATTAAACTTTAATTTAACTGTTAATCTAACCTTGTTAGATTCGTTGACCTTTAATTCGTTAACCTTTAATCTAACTAGTAGATCTGTTAACCTTTAATCTAACCGTTAGATCTGTTGACTTCGATCTAACCGTTAATCTGACTAATTCAAAGCTATCCCTTTTACTAGGCCTAATAGCTCCCCTAGGCATCGCTCCTATTGTCAGATTCTTCGATCTTTGAAGACCTTTGATTTAAAGACCTTCAACTTTTAATCCGTTAATTTGAAGACCTTCAACCTTTAATCCGTTGATTTAAAGACCTTTGACCTTCAAATCAATTGATCGTGCGAATTCAATTAACCCGAAGACCTTTGACCTTTGATTCTTCAACCTTCGATTCTTTAACCTTCGATCCTTCGATTCTTTAACCTTTGATATTTGAAGACCTTTGACCTTTAACCTTTAACCCGACCGTTAATCTGACAAATCCGTTAATTAATCTAATAAAGCCGCTATAATGCTTCCCTTACACTAGCTAGATTAGTGTAAGCAATAGCGATTATAGCGACTTTATAACCAAGATTATTAACGCTAAACCTATGGTATTTATAGGAAGACCTTCCCTTTAAGAAATTAGGTCTTTTAATATCTTAAGGACCTATGCCTAGCTAGTTAGCACTATTAACAGATTTAACAGCAGCTAGATTAGCAATTACAGCAGTAATTCCAGTGGTAGTAAGACTAGCATTAGCAGGACCTTTAGGACCTAAGGACCTAATACCTGTGGTAGTAGTAGTAATTATAGTAGTAAATTTAATAGCAGCAGCAGCAAATATAGGACCTTTAACAGAAGCTAGTGATTAAAGAGGATAACTTTTAGTAGCTTAAAGACCTTGTTATAGAAGTCTTTAAAGAACGTAATGACCTTTGAAGGCAGCTAGCCTGTTAGCAAATTCGTTAGCTAATTCGTTAGCCTGACCGAATTCCTGACCCTTTGTAGCAAATTTGTCCTTTGCAATGCTTGTTGCCTAACCCTCTGCAAAGCTCATTGCCTGACCCTCTACAAAGCTCGTTGCCTGACCCTTTGCAACGCCTGTTAACTAGCTAAGCTATTAATTATTAGATCTATTAGCCTGATTAATATAACTATCCGTACGAATCTAATAGCAACTCAGATTATTAATCTAACCGTCGGCCTGACCGTTAACCTAACCGTTAACCTAATCAATCCGATTAACCTAATTAATCTAATTAATCTAATGATCAAATTAACTATAATTTAGAGCGCCCTATTGACTTACACTTTAAATTAGATATATAGATTTACAATTAATCCGACCGATTTGATGATCAATTTGATAACTGATTTAATGACCGATTTAATGACCGCCAGACCTGACAATCTATCTAACTAAATTCCCTTGTAAGAGCCTGCTTCCTAGCTTATTATAAATTTGTTAGATCTTATTAGATAGCTAGGATAGCTATCTCTTTTATTAGTAGTGCTTGTATTTATTATATGCTAGAATTAATAATTAGCCTATCACATTAGGATATAGCCTGCCGTGCCAAGGATGTGGCCTGCACGTGACCTAGAACCCCTATATTAGACGATAGCTCTGACCTCTAGCTAGTTAAATCAGACAAGAACCTTACACACTCTTTTATTACATTCCATATCGTAACACTAGTTCTTATTAAGTTATATTACCTTTAATAAGTCTATTTTCTATACTTAAGAAAGAGGCTTATTATTAATAGTAAAAGAGGTTAAAAAATACTTCCTTAAAGAGCTAGTTAAGGATAATAAGAATAAAAGCTTTAATATAAGGCTTTTATAAATAGCATACCCTTTATTACTATAATAACTACTTAATTAAGTTTAATAAGTAGTAACTCCTACTAGTTATAATTAGCTAGATTATAAAGAAAAGGAAAAAGAAAGTTAAGAATTAAATCTACTAACTTCTCTAAATTTACTAGGGTAATTACTAGATTTAATAGATTATATACTATTAAGTATTAATAATTTACTTAACTTACCTAATAGTAGTAATAATTATAAAATATTAATAAATCTATAAAATTATAATAATCTTAAAGCTTTTACTATAGCTTTTAGGCTAGGACTTAAAAGTAAAGAAAAGCCTTATATATCTAGGCTTTCTCCTTCTCTAGCTTATTATAACTATTTAGCTAGTTATCTAAAAGAAAAAGAGTTTTATAAAGTATAAGATAAGGAATTTAATAAGATTATTAATAGAAAGGTAGCTATAAAGGTATTTAGATCTAAAGTCCTTATATATATAAAGCTTCTAGGCCTTACTTAGGTCTTTTCCTATAAATTAAATAAGTAAGGCTACCTTTTATAATATAAAGCTTATCTTTATATTCTTAGAAATTATTAACTAAAGAGTTATCTATTAACTTAAGTAATAACCCTAGCTACTAATACCTTTAGGCTATTTATAGCTATTATATACTACTTTAACCTAGAAGTATATTAGTATAACTTTATTATAGTATTTCTAAATTTAGACCTTAATAAAGAGGTTTACTATAAGATACCTCTAGGCTATAAAGATAAATAAGCTTATTTAAAGCTTCTTAGAGTAGTCTATAGGCTATAAAGAGTGCCTTTTTTATAGATAAAAGAGCTAATTAGCTAGCTAGTGTCAGAACCCTAAAGGTGTGCAAGGTAAGCCATTAGACCAAAAGATCCATTAATACTAGCTCTTGCTTGCATTATACCTTACAACTAGTTATTAGGCCCGCGCACATACCTAATAATTATCCCTCCCCTCCTAAGGCTCGCCCTAAGCCATAGCCCCGCTAGTCCCTAGCTAAGGCAGGCCCCGTAGGCCCGCTTGTGCGCAACCATCAGAACTTAGATAGGCCTGGCTTCCGTGGCCTCCAGGATAATCAACTAATTATAAACCCCTAAGGCCTAGTATAGCACCTGCACACGCCTGTATATAGCACCTATACCTGCCCTATAAGCCTAATATAAGCTGCCTAGCCTAAGTAACCGAACCTAGGACCCACTGGTTAATCTAACTAGCGGGATTAAACCTAGGACCTAGCCCTTAAAAGAGACCCACACCTACAGGGATTTAAACCTAGAGCTAGGGTAACTAGAAGACCTGTGAGAGCTAGCATTAATATTAGAACCCTAAAGGTGTGTAAGGTAAGCTATTAGACTAAAAGATCTATTAATGCTAACTCTCGCTTGCATTGCACCTTACAACTAGTTATTAGGCCCGCGCACGCACCTGACAGCTAGTTAGTAAAGGCTTTATATAAATCTTTAAGAACCCTTATATATTTATTAAGAATAGTCTAATTATCTTCTTCTATATAAATAACCTTATAGCCTTATTTACTAAAGTAAAATTATCTTTATATAATAAATTTAAAGTAAGACTCTTTATAAAATATAAAGTTAAGGACTTTAAAGAGCTATAATAGTTCCAAGGTATTAAAATTATTAGAGATTATACTAATAGAAAGTTATAGCTAAATTAGAAGTCCTATTAGAATAAAGTAGCTATTAAATTTAATATAAAAATCCTATAATAAAGGCTTATAGCCTTAATAATTACTATATTACTAAAACCTTTTAAAGAAAAGGTTAGTATATAAGATTTAAAGAGATATTAATCTCTAATTAGAACCTTATTATATTTAATAATAGTTTTAAGATTTAATATTACTTTTATAGCTTTATAACTCTTATAATACCTATAAAGCCTAGGGCTATAGTATATAAAAGTAATAGAAAAAGCCCTTAAGTATAAGTATATATAAGTAAACCTAGTAATTAAATATAGTAATAATAACCCTAAATTAAAAATATATAGTAATACTTCTTTTACTAATAATACTATAATATAAAAAAGCTTATAAAGCTATATTATAAAGCTTTTTAAAAAACCTATACTTTTTAAGGTAAGTAAATAAGCTACTATAATAATATTATTAACTAAAGTAAAGCTTCTAATACTTTCTTATTATAATAAAAAGCTTATAGCCTTTAGATAATTATATTAAGAGATTAGGCTATACCTAGGAGATAATATACTTAAAATTAAATATAATAATATATAGATAATTTACCTCCTTAAAGAAAAGTTTATTAAGCTTATTATAAAGCTCTAGTATATAAATATTTATTACTACTAGCTTTATTAAGATATTATAAAAAAAACCTTTAATATTACCTAGATTACTACTAAAGAGATAATTACTAATAGCCTTATAAAGCCTCTTATAAGAAATACTTTTATAAGCTTTTATAAAATATTAAGGCTTATATAACTACCTTTTAGTATACTTAGTAAAAAACCTAAAAAATAAGTATTATATAATAACCTTAATTTAAATAAGATTATAACTAATTAACTATATTTTTATACTATAAAATTAATTTAAATATTACTATATTAATTTAACTAATTTTATTAATTTAGAATTATTATAAGGAACCTTAAATAAAGTTCCTTAAGGGGGTATATTATACCTATAAGGGTATAATTAATCCTTACTATATAATAGTTTTATTACTTAACTAGCTAAGATAAAAGTTTACCTCTAGCTAGTTATTTTCTAAGACCTTTATAACTTTATAGTATATTTTAGTATTATATAAGTACCTTACCTATAGTAAAGGTACTTAGGTATTTAAGCTATAGTTCGCACCCTCTTATAGGGTCGGATAACTTAATAGAGGTAGTCACATTGAACCCTAGCTTCGCGGTCTAACAGTCATTGTGTTAGTTGACGGCGGGTCTCCCCATCTGATGTCTCATGTCAGAGGTGAGAGGTGAGAAATGAGAGGGAAAAGGGGCCGTGCGCATGCAGCAGCAGCCGATGGACGTAATGGTTGCGAGGGGCAAGAAGGAGGCGGGGGGCGCCTTGAAAAGCCCGCTCGGTGAAAGCATGGCATACATGCATGGAGCCTTGTCGAGCTGAGAAACGAAATGAATGAAATGATGGAAGACATGTGAGATGACAGGAGATGACAGGAGGAGGCCCCGGTTTGTTTCCCTGGTTGTTTTATGGCACCGGGGAGTCCGGGTAGATTTAGTAGTTGCCGGACTTGGGCTGGATGCTGACGAGTCCCGCCGGGGAACAAGGAGAAGGAAATCGTTTCGCTTCCTTTTTGCCCATGTTCTTGAGCGTGGTCATGTTAATATGTACACGCAATACATGTACCGAGTACCGAGTACCGAGTACCGAGTACGGACTATACAATGCAACCGCGGATCAATTCATGGGCAGGTTTCCAGACCCAACCCCCCTATTCAGCCGGTTCAAGAACCCCCCCTCTCCCCCTCCCTGATGGATTGGGGGAAAAAAAAAGAGGCAACGGCCGACCGTTATCTGTCTTCCCCCCTCTCTCCCCCTTCTGCCCCTGTCTATAAACTGTGTCCGCCCATGTCTGTCTCTCTGTCTCTCGGATTCCCTTACCTCCCTTTGTCTTGTTCCATGCCCGCTTCTGACGCCAGCCAGCCCAGACTTGAAGACTAAGACACCACCAGAGCTGGTTCACATCCTGCTCGACACTTGCTTGACAATAATCCGATCTTTTTTCTCTCTCCTCCCGCACGTGGTGCCCCACTATTACGGCCCCAACCCAACCTTTTTCGAGTCAAACCCATTGTCCATCCATCCATTCATTCACCCACTCACTCGTTCTTCGAACCAGACAATAAAGAAATCACGTGCCGAGTACTACGCCGGACTGGACTGGAAGGCGCCTTCCTCCTTTGACCAACCTGACCTGTCATCTGGGCTCTGCGGATCCCCCGGGGAAAGACATCAAAATATTACCGGAGGGGACCAGACAGACCAGACAGACCAGACAGGCCAGACAGACCAGACACGACCAGACACGACCAGACACGACTTCAGAAAACAGGCCGACGGCGCCTTCCCCTACTCACCGCTCACACACTCACGCTCACGCTCACGCTCTACTCGCCGACCAGACGACAGCTCGATTAACAGTGTCCATCATATTTAATTCACCCGCGCAGCGCTGTCCCTGCCCCCGCCCCCTAGCCGGCCACTTTCTTGCTTCTTGCCCCCCTCACCGCCCTCGGATCCCACCAGGAATACCCGCGGCCGCTGGCTCTACGCACCGGATCGTCCATCGGCCGCCCGATCAATTGAACGCCAAACCCGGTTTGAAACCTCGGAGCACAGCATAGCACAGCACAGCACAGCACAGTGCGTGCGTCTGGGCTGGAGCGCAACTTGGGGCGCGGCGCATTCGCATTGCATTTGGCATTGCGCTCACGTCTTCATTGTCTCCGACTTGATCATCACATTCGATATCAATCATGGCGCCTCGATTCCACGTGCCTGCAAGGTAATCAACATGAACATGCCGCGTTGCCCTTCCCCCACAGCTTGCATTGCATGTACCATGTAATCCGGCGCCATCCTTGCTGACTTGTGCGTCTTTTCCCTTGCAGTCGTGAGCTTCATGTGGTGGTCTTGGGAGCAGGTTCGTCAGCGTCCAATCTCCTAAATTCAAAGACCTTGTTCTGACTCCAGCTTCTCCCCCTCTAGGTGGTGTAGGCAAAAGTTGTTTGACGGGTAAGTAAAACGAGACGGATGGAAGCCACTCATGCATGGTCTGGCCTGAGAGGTGAGAAACCCCATGCTCATGCCATCATCTCCAGCGCAATTCGTACACAATGAGTGGATTGAGAGTTATGATCCCACCATTGAGGATTCCTACAGGACACAACTCCAAGTTGATGTAAGCCTCTGCAACCAGCCGGAACCATATTTGACATTACTGACCCCATGAGGACAGGGTCGCCAAGTAGTTTTGGAGATGTGAGTTTATCATGGCTGAAGGTGTGAGTGAGCTCGCTTTGAGACGGGACTGCCGCCACTGACACATACGTGCAACGTTAGTCTTGACACGGCTGGAACTGAACAATTTGGTAAGAGCTCTGCGTCTCGTAAAATATGCTTGGTGCGACGGAGTCACTGATACGGAAAATCCAGTTGCAATGAGAGATTTGTATATGAAGACAGGGCAAGGATTTTTACTCGTCTTCAGTATAACGTCACCATCGTCACTGAACGAGCTCGCCGGTCTGAGAGAAGAAATCATTCGAATCAAGGACGATGAAAATGTTCCCATGGTTATTGTGGGCAACAAGGCCGACTTGGAAGAGAGCCGTGTCGTACAACGAGCCAAAGGGTTCTCAATATCACAACGCTGGGGGGCACCATATTATGAGTCAAGTGCCCGAACACGGAGTATGCATGACCCTTTTGATTTGCGCGCGTCCTACTTCACTTGATGATGAGACTGACTTTTTTTTTTTTTTGGGCGTGTGAAGCAAATGTTGATGAAGTATTTGTTGATCTTTGCCGACAAATGCTTCGCAAGGACGACGATTATCTCGCCTCCATCGAGACTGACGACAGTGGGTTCAAGTTTGATGCTTTCCGAGGCGGCAATAAACGTAAGCGGCGAATGAGACTCGGAGAAAAAGATCACCCCAGATGCGTAATCCTGTAGGCCCATCTATCTTCTACAACAGAGTTGTCTCAGACGGTCCAGGACGCATGAAAACCTGCATGAAGTCTCATAAAAAGAGAGCAATAACTATAAATCCCGAAAAGGAACTTGACGATGCTACGAGACTTGACGCAATCTTGCATTGCATTACTGTTTCAACCAAAAGAACAGTCATCGACAAGACAAGACAAACAACAACACATTGGGCCCTGGAGGACGGTGGTCATGAAGTGATTTCCTACGCAGTTTACCCCAGGCTGGGCTTCGGAACGAAAAAAAGGAACGAGCACAAAATGGCGCGGGTTCTGGAGTGAAAAGTCATTGGATGACTTGATTGGAAAGCAAGGCTGGATGGTTCGCCTTGCCTGTGTTGAATTAAAAAAAAAGGGGGGGGGACCACTTGGCATGAATTTTTTCTCTCTCTTCATACAGGCAACGGAATGTTAGAAGGACAAAGAGGCACTCGCCAAGTGCGCGAGCAAGCCTTGAGCACGGTGAGACATGCCCGAACTCGAAACAAAAGTTGGTACTTTTTTTTACTGGGCTGGGTGTTAGTTGTATGGCGTTTATAGAGGGATCGTGCTTGCGCTTGAGTCACGACATTTACCTTTACCTTTGACTGGATCACTACTGCATGTTTAGGCATTGGATAGAACTGAGGTCCGCGTCCGCAGATAATCCGCTCGACTTTCCACTTCTGGTGCGGAGTCCACACCAGAATGAATATAAAATCCACAGCTTCAAGTCCTCAGTGCATCGAATGCAGTAAAAGCATTTTCAATTGATTTGCCGAGGATTAGGTTCTTCTTCCTTGCGCCTACGCCTGCCGTTTCAATCATGCCAGCGTCTACTTCAAGGGCTCCAAGGCCGGGCCGATGCGCTTGCCCGTGTCTTTCTCATATTGGTTCTGTTGACGCTTGGTAGAAGACGGCGCGATTGACCATCATGGCGACTTCCTCCAATTCGAGACGACAATCTCATCGTCCCGGTCCAGTTCCATCGGGAATCGCGGACCTAATTATTTGCGGACCCGCTCTGTTCAGCTGGACGAAGCCGGCTGCGGCAAGCCAGTACCAGGTGGGAGAAGATGGGGCTCCCATGTGAGGCCAATGGCGACCGGGGGGGGGGGAGGGTTGAAGCACCGGCCGGCACAGCTTCAAGGTCCGCCCTGGGCAGCCATCATGACGGACTCAACGGGCGAAGGAATAAAATCTCCAATCTCGCGGAGGTTCCTTTCTGAAATCAAGTGAGGGCAGGGCAACTTTTGAGGAAAGCATTCGTCAGTTCCTTCCTTCCCATGGCCCGTCGATCAGAAGTGGTCAGGAGTTCCTTCCATCTGGAGTTTGCATGTGCCGAGGCAGCGGCGTCCCCCCAGCTCCTGCCCGCCCCGCCCTCCCCGGCCCAGCCCAGCAGCCCCAATAGTTTGTACCACCCATTGACCATTGACACGGGATGGACCAGATTGACCAGGCCAGGCAATTCCGATGAAGCTGGATTCTTGCAATTGTTCTTCTTTTTTTTTTCTCTTTTTTTGCCGAGGTGGAAAAGCCGCAGCGGCGTGCATAACCGCTACGTTTCGTCAATCTTGAGTATGGTCCTTTATTAGAACAGCCAGCCTTCACGTGGAAAAGGTCCTTCAGCTTGTAACAGCATCACAATTGTCGCTCTTCCCAAGGGGCTCAGTGCTCAAATCCAACCAACCATGGTAAGTTGACGTGCTCGAGGAGCAGAGCCATTCTTTCCGTCTTCGAAATCTCATGCCGCTTCCTCTTGACAGGCAGTGCAAAGCGTCCACCGACCAAATGGCGCGCAGCCAGAGTACCTGCAGATTGGACGACCACAGCTTTCCATGTGGGAATACCTCAAGCTGTTGGTCAAGGGAACCACCATACGTGGGTTTCTTCATCTCCTTCCTGTCCAAGTTGGGGTCATTTTGCTGAGCATTACGGTTCAGTTCCCTTGCGCATGGCACTGTACATCCTCCGGATTGTGTGCTTTGCCGCCCGCCGCCGCTTCAACATCAAATACTACGTCTTCTGCGCCATCGTCGACGTCGTCTTCACCAGTCTCAGCGACCGCGAGATCCAGGTGTACTCGAGACCCACGGTGGATGCATACCACTCGTGGCTGAATGACAAATTGGGCCGGACCAAGGAACCTGCCATTCGACAGAAGCTGGTGCACGAGATTCAGGCTCTCGGCGACACGGGCGGCTCGCTCCTCTGGCTGGGCAATCGCCGCAAGGCCGGCAAGATTGTCTTGTTCCTCCACGGAGGCGGCTACATTGCTCCTGCCTTGCGCGGCCACTTTGAATGGTGCTGGAACGCGTACATTGAGGCCGGGAGGGAAGCAGGCGTTGAAGTCGCCGTGGCATTTCTCCAGTACACCCTCTTGAATGATGGGAGGTTCCCGGTCCCCCTGACTCAAGCTGCCGAAGCGCTTGGAGAAATCCTCGACTCTGGCATCAGCCCGTCCAACGTATTCGTGGGCGGTGACTCGGCTGGCGGAAACCTCAGTGTGCAGGTCCTGGGCCACATCTTGCATCCTCACGAGGGCGTTCGACGCCTGGAGCTGTCAGAGCCACTAGGCGCTGTGTTCTTGGTGTCACCATGGCTCAGCAACAACGTCTTCACCGAATCGTTCAAGCGCAACAACGGAAACGACATGATCTCTGTTGGGGCCATGAACCAGCTCGGCGACGCTCTTTACGGTCAAGACCTCATCAAAGCACACAAAGCAGCCGTTCTTGCCGGGGACCACTCGGCTGCCAATCCCTGGATGACGCCTCTTGACACGGATGAATCGTGGTTGGACGGCATCGGAAACCTAACTTCCCATATCTATCTCACGGTGGGGAAGAATGAGCTCTTGTATGACCAGGGCGTGAACTTTGTGAGCCTTTTGAGACGCAGAAACGCGACGTGTAAGATTAGACTGGATGAGATGGAGAGGGAGGCGCACGACTTTATTCTCGTTGAGAACGTCTTTGAGAGTCCGGGAGATGCGACTGAGAGGATGAGAGATTGGTTCAAGGCGAGGCTTACGTCTGTCTAGTGAATGGAGTGTGTGAGTTGCGAGCTCATTGCATGTGTTGAGGCGGGAAGTTTAGGAGTGATGTATTCCCAATGGCCATCTGTTTAATGTGTCTCGATAAGACGATGGTCAAAGGTCAAATGAGTGAAGATGCAAATGTTTTCAATTTCAATACATCAACAAAAGGAGATTACTATCAAGAGCATGAGACAGATCCAGACGCAGCCCCCCTTTCCTCATCGGCCTACGACCAACATACGTCTCCCGAGCACACCAGTCCGGCTTCGCGTGTGTTCTCGAGCCTGTCTTGTTCGTTCTTGACGGGTTGTTGAGCAGCATCGCGCGCCTGCAGGGACGTATTATTCCATAGGTGAGTTGCTAGAGCGGCTACTTTGTAGCATTGGCAGTGCTAGCCCTCGAGCTCTGATAACATGAACGTGTATTCCACGGAGAAGGGAGACAGTGCGAAAGTATGTTGAGATGCAGTATCGAAAAGGGGTCCTATCACCGGAACGCAGTCATCCGAAATCGCCAACACATCAGAGCACGTCACCATGACGAGTTCGTGACCCCCCTCGACCCTCGCTCCCCTCCTCCCTCGCCTCACCACCAGCTTCCTCGGCGTCAAACTGGGGCAGAATCAGGATATCAACGCAGCTATGCACGGTCCTCCTCGCGAATAGCCTCGGCGACTCCCCGTTGCCCCTCCTCGGGAAAACGAAAAAGTTACACCGGCGAGAAACAATATGCGCTATTGCCAGCTTCGGGTACTGCTGATACCTCGTTGCTGAAGGGTGGAATCGAGGCAACTGACATGATCCGCGGTAGTCAGTCATTCACGGAGACGAGGATATATATATATAAACTACCCACATCTTTCGGGACGCCAACATTCTTGAAATGACTTCCTTTTGTTCTTCAGAAGTAAAGCGCAATGCGCTGGATATTCTAATTATCCTACATTTTAGAGACATGTTCTTCGGCACCTGTCCAGACCAAGAAAGCTGTTCTGTGGTCCGAACCAGAATCCCCCCCCCCCAAGATAGTTTATGGCAAACTGTGGAAGGAGTAGACCAAATGTACTGGAATCTTTCAGGCAGGCACCCGTAACATCCTTTGGAGATCAACCAGTCGCCCGTACATCCTTGGGGCAAATGAGTTGTTCCGCTATCCACTGCTCCGACACCTTTTGGTTTCCAGCTCGTCATTCGGATCGTCTCCTCTGTCAATTTGACTCAATGTCATGCCTGATGCACACAGCGACCCATCTCTGTGTCTTTTCAGTCGCCGAAGGTCAGAGCCGAGCATTGCCCTCTTGTGAGCCGAGCCGATGACGCCCGGGTGGTGGACACGCATGGCTGCGATCTCTGGCTCTTGGAGAAGAGCCCACTTGAGAATGAGATTGTGGTGTTCAGCATCGTTCAGCATTGCCGCTCGACTGACTGTGCCTTCGTGGCCACTGCGGGCGTTGTTTGTGTTTTCTGACGTCCAAGAGTTGTCCATCTCAGCAGTCACGCCAACGTTGCCGTTGAGTCTCTGGCCGCCATGTGACCTTGGAGCGTCAAGGCCGTTTTCATGGCCCGCATAAGACGCACTGCTGTGTTTCAGTCCCGGGGGAGTGGGTTGAGCACGCGAGCGACCATGGGAGCTCTGCGCGGCTGAATCTGGACAGTTCAGCATCATGGTCGCGCCGAGGTTCCCCAACTCTTCTGCTTGGAGGTGGCGAGAACAGTCATCGAAACAGGAACATTCGAAACTCAAGTACTCAATCCATGTTGTCCAGTCATCTTGGCCATGTGTGTCATTGTTGAAGCAGAATGATTTGGTGAAGCCGCAGTGCGTCAAACGTTCTCTGGTCGATTCTACATGGATCTCAAACTTTGAGCTTGATCCATCGACGGAGCTATTTGCACGCTGAATGTTGTCAGTGACGGAGCCTTCCTTTGTGGCATTGGCAGCGCCGGAAACTGCTGGCACATCTCGATGGGCTTTCTGCCAGGCTCTAAACTGCTGCCAGTTGAAAAGCTGTTGCTGAAAGATGCTTTTCCAGTCCAAGCCGCTGTCTGAAGAGGAACCTCCAATCCATGGAACCAGCATTTCAAGATACCGCACAGGATCTTTCGATATGTGATTGGTGTCCCCCAGGCGGCAAACTGGCCTCCCCCCTGCCTCGATCAAAGAGTTGTATGCTTGCAATACCTCGTATTCTTTGCGCCCCGGACCGTAGGTAGTTGACACGTGCGCATTTGAGGCTTTGCATATATTGCCGTCATTCATGGCTGACATTTGATCCAGACTTGAGAGAATACTGTCAAAGTTTGGTGGGACGTATTCTCCTGCTTCTCGATCCCTCCGCACCAAGTTCCTGGGAGCAACGCCGTCAGTCATTCTCCCGCAATTGTTGAGCAGAGGCAGAAGTCGATTGACCTACTTCAGGGATTGAAGAAGCTCCCTGTTATCCTCTTTACGGAATACCATGGTGGTAGGCTATCGTGATCTTATTAGACACAGTCGGCGGCGAGAGTATGGGCAAGCACCCTGCAAGGCGCGGGCAGTCGCCTAAAAGCGGTTGTAATTTGCAGCATATATAGAAAAAAAAAAAGGAAGCAGTAGCAGGACAGCAGGACGAGTACTCACAGATACTGAAACCAATTCCGCCTCGTTTGTTAGTTCATGTGGTTGCACAAAGCGAAGCTCGTGTGCTTCTACTGCAAGTGATGCTCGCCAAGGGTACCGAGAAGGTCGTTTCCACGTGTCACACTGCGTAAGAGTACTTTGTCCTTGTCAGTGGAAGATGCTGTCGCCTACCATGCCAGCATGAGGGCGCATGAAGCTGTGCCACGTTGTAGACTTTGTAGACTTTGTCGGCAGTATCGTGATTGCTCGTCTGTTTTCTCTCCCCTCCCGCCCCTTTCCCCCCCTAGACTTCTTTCCCTTCTTCTTCTTCTTCTTTCTCTTCTGCTTCTGCTTGTTGCCGTGATCTCTTTCGCATCCGCTGTACTTTAGAACATGGACCGTGCAGCGTCAATTCTTCCTGCCAAGGGAGAACCGCTTCTCTCTTGATCGTCTTCCCTGTCTCCCCGCCAAAGGATGAAGAGTCGTACAAGCCGGCACATGTATCATGTTGAATCTGACACGGACACAGCCTCCCGGGGAACAGGCTAGTAACTAGTTCTCCATGGCACTCGGTGCATTGTGTGCCACATTTGAAACGAGGCGACACATCTTCCCTCTCTCATGTGCATGTGTGCTCACTGCTCATTGCTCAGGCTGGCAAGTCACCGCTCATCGGCTTGCCGTGCCTGTAGACCGGTGTGGCAACAGACGCGCCAGAATAACTCGCATGGCTGCTGCAGCAAGCCAAATACGGCACAGTCGCAATTTGTAGACTTCTCTCTCTTTTTTTTTTTGGCACGATGCCTCCTTTTGAAAGCTGTTTAACAACCCCGGAGCCTTGGCCCATCTGAGCATGGCGCGACCCGGTGAAGCGAGACCCTTGCTCGAAAACTGCATCAGAATACCAATGCTGGGCCACCGCATGCACCTGTAGCCCCATTCGTCTTTCGTTTTGAATGAGAGTCTATGTATGTACAGGCGCCGGGGCTATGGTCCCGATTGAATGACAGAGCAGGTCATGGACTCGTAAGATGGTAAGACATCGGAACACATCGGAAGACATCGGTGAGAAAATGCATGGGCTCAACCCCTAGTCGTCGCAACCTCTAAGCCGGGACGCATCCGTTCAAGGAAATATAAAAGATACAGTACGTGGCTTCTCGGGGAAAACGCCCCGACTCTCACGACTTCAGGGTCCCTCAACGTCAAATGTGTGGCAGACAGGATATCGAGATGATTCGCTTCTGAACTGACCTTGTCTCTGCACAGGATCCATCAACCCCAACGCTGCTCAAAACATGCCCATCTTGTTGGTGCCGACGAGTCTCGTGAGTCGTGAGCAGGCGGCATCGACATAAGCGGGAACTGATGACGGAGAATCTCGATCATGCGTTCCCCAACTATCCGGAAAGAACGAGCTGAGCAGACACGCCGACGGCACCTCTACAAGCACTCGAAATGACTGGACCGAAGAGGCGAAAGTGGGGTTTTCGTCAACTTTCCCTCGTCCCTGAAAAGTGCAATTTGGATTCGTACCGCGTTTCTGGTGTCGTGATCTCGCGATGCCCTCACAAACATCTTTGCATCATCAAGCTGTCTGGAAACCACAGAAGCGACCCGGGCAGGACTCCAGCCAACCCTGCGAGCTGACCAAAGGTTCTTTCTGCACAAGAATTACTCATGGGTGGTATATAGGTTGGTCACAATTTTTTTTTGGTCCTCTCTATATCAGGACAGCGAATTCCCTCGACCAGCACCCCCCGTTGCGAGACGAGTAGTATTCTGGGTCATTCACCCGTCGTTACGTCGAAAGCTCAACGCGTTGTACTTTCCATTGTGAGGCAATATTTCTAGCCTGTGACACTCATGCACTCTTCCTGTATCGCTTGCGTCGAACCTGTGATACTCGGATTGTCATGGCCTTGATTGACTCGGCAAAGCCCAGTTGTCCCGACCGGCTTCGCTCCTGAGCACCCCTTGGGACCCCCCCCCTCCACTTAACTGATGAGTTGATTAAGAGCTCGAAAATCAAAGATCAAACAGCTGCGCGAAATTTGCTTGCGCACAGACAGTCTGCAGGGGTATCTATCTGACCATCGCTACAAGGAATGCCTGTAGTACCCACACCACCCTTGTCGGTGGTTGAGATAATCCGTAATCCGTACGGACGAGTGGATCTGGTGCGCCACAGAACATTCAACTTCCATCACAGCAGTTGTTTTAGCAGCCTTTCTCATTTCTCATTCAAACGGCCATTTTCATTTGTCCTCACTGTCTGCTTCCATCTCCAACATATTCCCCCCACCCAAACTTCCACAAGATGATGATTTACGTGTTGGGAATATCCGAAGGCGTCAT